>CAMPET010000160.1:64000-76042 GCA_946803715.1 Beroe ovata | reverse complement strand
TTAGAAACTCGGACAACCAAAATTTCACGTCAATCCGATGATCGGTTCCCGAGTTAGTGGCCGCCAAAACCCCTTATCGACCCAAAACATGTCAGTTTGAGTGAGCATTTGAGGATAGCTCCCAAACGGATCCACCAATCGACTTGAAACTTCTACAGTCTATAATTCAAATTTTCAGTAGGGAGAAGAAAGGAGGCAATAGTACTGGTATAAAAGTGGGACAGCGGCCGGCAGTAAGTACTGTTAAATCGCCCCGGTTAAGTGAACTGTCCGTGAATACAAGTGAACTTATATGAATCATACCTAAATTGATTCAACTTTTTATCTATCCGGTGCATTGATTCTTTTTAGAACGCATGTTACTGTATTAAATTTTAGTTTTTTTTAAATTTGGAAGGCCCATTGCTTATCCTCTTACGACGATAATTACCTTTATTCATGTAACTCTTTACTTTTCTACAATGTTAAATTCATCTCATTCCTCGAACGACTTCTCACCTTGGTGGTAATAGCGGGGGCGTGTCCAGCGTAGCGGATCCGAACTCTCTCCCAGATTTATCACACACCTCCAAACTCTCAATGAATCCCCTGTCAAACAGAGCAGCACCGTCCATCGTACTATTACACAGTCTGTCCGAGACTGGTGGGTGGGAGGTGGCCTGTTTCTCGCTGTCAAGGTGGTGTACAAGGGGTGTACTGATCGGTTCACCTGGAGAATTGATTCATTTAACACATGAGAACAGTGTATACTGTATACTGTCTATTGTACATTGTACAGTATGTAATAGCGGAAACCAGTTGGTTATCGGGTATCGACATCTCATAGATACTCTACTACTATATGATTAACACAATCGGGATTCAAAATCGTTCACCCGAATTGAGGACAACTCAAAACTGTCGTATGAAAGTTGTGACTCATGACAAATCCACTGACCAATGATCATGCTATCATCAGGATTACTCTCTCCAATACTCTCCCCACTTCCCCCCAGCGCAGCACACAGCTGAGTTAGATTGTGGAGAATGGGATCGGAGCCCGATGTCTGGGGGCTGAGATCGTTATCTGATCGGGCACGTGTTGCGTTGCTAGTCACGTGCGTCGCGTTGCATGTCACGGGGTTATAGGAGCGTGGCCCGTGTACCGTTGCTAGGTTACACTGAAAGAGGGAATGTATTTGAGTTACCCATGCTTTTGTCCAGTGTTTTGGTTCCGAGCAGTATTGTGGTTGTCACCTAAATTTGATTTGGAATGACGACTTAATGAATACATTAGCCGGTTCAAAACAAACCAGTTTTAGGCTGGAATGTACGGTATTTCGCGAATTGGGAACGATGGCGAATGAGATTGCATGTAATGGATATTTTGAGTTTGGGTCAGGTATACACTTAGAAAAACGAAGATTGATGAAAATGACACTGTGTCGAATTTGGTAGGGCTTTTTGCAGGTTATCATCTAATTTTGTAATACCCTGTTTAGTGTTTAGTACCTTATAAAAGGCAACATTTTATTATGAAGGTCATACGTATTTAAAGCACTAAATTCCATGAAAAAAGGTGCATTATCTTTAAATTTGGGTGATTCGATTAAAGTTTCGAATATTAAACTTTAACAAGTTGTATAAAACAATACTGAATTCAAATCAGATTGCAGTTCACTTGATTGATTACACTAAATATTTTCAATGAAATACTTGAAGCCTTGTACGTCTTATCATAACAATTACCCACGGGCCATTGAAAAGATTTCACGGCGAGTATCAATTCTACCTTACCTCACGGCCCAAACAAGGATATGATCTTGACAATTGTCTCGAGAATGAAGTGAACCCGGCCAGCGGATCTCCTGGAATATATTGGAATATTGTGAACTCAGATCGAAATCGAACATGAATAACAATTGCAATGACTTGTGTCCAGAACAGAATGGAACGGACACAATATTTTGCAAGAAGATTGGAGTTTAACTCACCATCGCGCTCACTTCCAAACACAGCCAATGTTCCATAGTGGTTGTTATCACTGTCACAGCTTGACATGACACTATCATACGACGCGTTGGTCGAACCGCACAACCCGCACCGCGCGTTGCCAAGCAACGTGACGTCACGCGGGATCATACCACGTGCGTTACCAGGTAACGCGTGATGGGTCACGCAGCTGCAATTACGCACTACGAGTTGACCGTACGCGGGGGAAGTGGCAACCATGCTCCGCAGAATGGTGAGAGACTCCGATATGACGTCATCAACGATGTATCGGGCTAGCACTTCCAAATTCTGAAGAGGAGGGATTCTCAATGTCTTGCGGAGTTTTTTGTTTTAATTTTATCTTACTCTTCCTCTATGTTTTACTACATCCGAAAGGCTAAATCTAGTTTTCTAAGGGCGTTTATTAAACATGTGCATACCATCTCCTCCTACATAATATTTCACTAAATTCGTGTCACAGACGGAATGCAGGTGGCACGTGACACAGCTATCACGTGATCCATATTTCAATACAAGCCCCGCCTTAGCTAATTATAATGTGAATTTCATTAAAAACAGGAGTTTTTGCGATTGAAGCTAAAAACGGAACTATTGTGTCTGGACAAACGAAATTCCACACACGATGTGTAATTGCTGTCCTCTTGAGGTGCCAGAGAAAAACATTGCCGTATCTGAATTATTCCCTTTGTAGGAATGATTTTCGAAAAGGAGACGAGAAAACTCCTACATAAAGTTTTTCATCACCTTTCCATAATTCGGCACATTGAAATGAAGGCCTGGCTAATTAGACTAATTATGGAGGTAGTATATATTATGAGTTACAGATTTTACTTTTCCCCATCTGTATAGGATGTCTTATATACCTACAGACGTTTTTCTACAGACAAGTTATTACACTCCGATGGATGAAAGAGCCTGAGTTTTAGAGCAGAGATTTCAACATAGGCTAGAGTCTTAGTAACTGGGTATTTGTTCTACGCAAAGATCCACGACATAGAAGTTTTGAATCACGACGATCATCTTTAATAATAAGATACTAGTTACCTGAAATTAGGACCTAAACAAAAAGTATAAGATGACTCGATTATTATAGTCTCGAACTTACGATATCTTCTTCTGACAACTCCTCCACCCCACTGTCAGTTGTCATGGAAACCTCTGTGATCACCGAGGAGATGATACTCGTGACATACTCATCCGCGAACTGGTACACATCCTCGTAGTCAGGAACTGAAACACAAGGAAATATTGTCATGGATCAAGAAAAGAACACTTATTTCACTCTCCAATATTACTTATGTTATTTTGCTAGAAATGGACCTCACTCCGCAAAATTCATTCAAAAAGGAACACAAATTCCGGATTCGTTACGGGAGTTGATCTCGGAATCTTTCGTTCGTGCGTAATCCGACTCACCTGATTCCCCCTTATCAGAATCACTGCTGGAAATCCGATCATTCGCCCCGTGATCACCACCCTGGCTGTCATCATCGCTCTCATCACTTTCGTCGTCAGTGTCATCACTATTCCCCTCATCCTCTTTACTGAATGATAACATCTTGAACACCTCCTCGATCACCTCCTCACTAAGGTCCTCTGCGTAGTTCATGACGTCATAGCTCATCACGGTGGAGCAGTCACTCTGCAGTTGCCGGATGGACGTGATGTCGTCACAGGAAGTGTTGAATGAGTCCAGATCGGACGGGTTTTCGGGCTCACTGTCCCTGTGTGTAAGAGTGTCACAGTTGTGTTGCACGGGGTGTCACAGTTGTGTTGCACGGTGTGTTGAGAAGAGTCGCGGTATTGGGTATTTTATGTTTGTGAGCAAGGCGTAACGATTGTGTCGCAATTATTTTGTCGCAAATTAGTGTTGGGAAATATTGAAGGGAATATCCAATCTCGATATTAGGTTTTGAGAGGAAATACTGATTCTCGGGACGATAAAGGGAAAGTTATTAAGGAGCTGGGGATGATGTCACAGTATTACATGGCACAAAATAAGCGGTGTGAATTTTTGCACATTCATTTGGCGGCAGAACTTTGAAGCAAAAACATCTTCATAACCGAGTCTCCAACTGTAATCCGTAGTAAAATGGTATTTATGCAGTTGTGAAGCCACGCTCGATTTCACTAAACTACGGTGGAATTTTCACTTTAAAGCTTGCCGAAATTTTGTGTAATTCGCTGACTTTCCGGCAACATTATCTATAATCAAAATGTTCCGAATTATCGGAAATATTTCCTATCCCAAGAACATCAGGGGAAAGAAAAACCAAAAATTCTTCATACCTTTGAGAACTCATGGATGATTACCTCTCGGCTGCACAACAAAATATGAACAACAATATTTAACAATAAGCAGCATTCAACACCCGATTCGGCAAGATTGTAGAATTTCTATATATTTCCGTCAACTCACGTCAATTCGTGACCAAAAGATCTTTGTCGGCGAATTCGCCATGTTTCAGCAGGAACGACTGGTTTGCACCGTTTCGCTTTCTTCCTGAGCAATGGAACATCCATGAGTTGTTACAATCAATAAAACTCTTAATCACCTTAGTTATGCCGATTTGAATCTGCGGAGGTTTTTACTCTAATTTGGGTCAAGAGAAACTTCATTTTGGGCATTTTTTTAAAATATAGCCCGTAATTTATGCCTAATTCGCGGAAAGAGTCGTTTTCGACGCACCGAATTTGTCAAACATGGCATCGTGAGCCACTGAGCCCGCCATATGATTCAGATGGAAACTCAATTTCGACATAAATCTTTTCTGGCAACATTATTATGCGATACTAAATATAGCATCACACGATTTCACATATCAAGGACTCCCCAAATCAGGATCATGTTTCGTGTTAGATAGTTCAACTCCCACGCACAGATGAGTGTGTGTACTTGGGAGAGGAGGGGGAGGGAACGGTCGGGCAGAAAAATGAGCAACTGATTTCAGTCAAAAACTCTAATTTTTTTGGCGTGGTCTGACAAAATATTCCAGTAGCGGAAATTACATTTGTTTTAGCTGACAGGAAAACTCCTGGTCATCATATTTGAAATTGAATTTGAAATAAAGGAATGTTTTTCTCCAAACCTGTCAGTTCTAGACAGAATGTCTGGGCTGTGTGGAGAGGTGGATCCAGCCCTGCGCAAACAAACAGCTTCTTCACTGCTCTGCTCTTGGGATTGCTCAGCAAAGAAATCGCTCAGAACTGTAACAAGAAGGATGGGGTTGAGAGGGGCATATATCATTAGCGGTGTGTGCGGAATCGCGAAATTTGTCTCTGAATTTGTTGAATAACAATCACTGGAAAGGGGTGATCATACAATATACAGTGAGTACATTTCAAATGTATATTGTACAATGTACAGTTAATAATTCTCATGTATAGTCTCAGTTCCGGAGTCCAGACTAATCACACGTCCAATACATCCTCTGCAAAAGAGAGAGTTAACTGCTTCTCTTTGCAGGATCTGTCTGCCCTGAACAAAGTTTACAAGCACAGAAATTGCTCAAGTCTACACCCAACATCACAACTTTTCATCTGCTGCTGATCTGGACTGCTACAAGCTAGTTTCAGATATTCTGAAACTCGAGCGTGCTAAAAATAGGGGATTTAATTCCTGAAAGGTGACAATTTTAATGGAATTTCATCTGATACTACATTATTTGATGAACAACATGGTTATAAGATGAAGGTATTTGAATGTGACACATCCAGTTGAAGTTCGCACGAACATTCCCCTTGGAACATCTGTCACATCTTGATGAACTGGTTATTATAATTCATGATATATTAGCATGGCCATTTATCCCTTGTATGGTAAAATGTGAGTATCCTCTGGTCGTCGTCAAGTGAACTGAACTCTTCCTCCCTTACATAGTCAAATATATCAGTTGATCGATGGCTAGAATCATCCTAAACATTTAAACATTGGGCATCATGATATAGTGTCAAGTTGAGTTTCATAAAAACTGACTATCATCAAAGTGTCGCATACTATTAACACCACAGAGTGTCTCGGATGAAATGTGCATCACAAGTGCCGCACACACTACCTTGTGACACCAGTGTCTCGGAGAATGTGTTAACATCTGTCTCCTTCATTTCCTCCTCTCCTCTACTGTTGTGAGACGTAGATACACCATCTGATAACAGGAATACTATGAGGGGAAATTAGGGTGATATAAAGGAGAATGGAGATCAGGAGCAGATAGGGGGGCCGGGGGATGATACAAGGGGGGGGGGTTAGAAGGGGGAGGTTAAAGGGAGAGTCGGAACTAGGAATGATATTTGAACAATCATTGGAGAATGTTGGTGAACTCAATGTTCAGTTTGATTAACATGATTGATTACGATGGCATCAATCTATGGGTTTCCAAAATCAAGGCCAGCCAGTGTACGGTGTGTTAAGAATTTAGCCAAGGGGGCATCATTACAATTCTCAAACTTGCTAAATTTAGTGGAAACCAGAACTGAGGAACCTAAAATACACGCATATATCTCTAATATCAGAAGTACAATTATTATTCCACCAGTTGTGTCGTCCACCGTGCTATAGAATTTCAAATTTCATTACCCTCCCCCTCTCACCCCCTGCCCTATCTAGCTTTAACCACTTTTCACGTTATTATCAACATCAAGGTGGAGATTATCGGTAATTATCGGTAATTAGTTAATGAGTTGTCATTACTTCGGAAGGATTCAAGACTCTTTTGTTCAGATGAATTTAACTTAGAGCAAGACAATCTTATCCCAGTTATGATTTGTATACAAGGGCGCTGCCACTTGCCAAGACAGAGTGTAAATGTGATAAACAACCGCTTGATATCTTGCTTGATATCTCAAAACGTTGAAAACAATGCATATGATTGATAAATTTGTTGTTATCCATTATTATAGCTGCATTGATACATAATGTTGTGACGTCACAATTGGTTTAAAAAACAGTTTACAAATTTCATGGCATTGAGTCAACAAGTCAGCAGATTTGTGGTCGAATCCGTTTTCAGAGTCGTGGGAAAATGAGTTAAAAATGGAGGATTTCCCGGAGGGCATAGAAACTAAGATTCCCATAGGATTGGGAACTATTGTTACTTGAATCATTATAGTAATCGAAATCTGCCACCCAACTTTTTCATGAACCTCCCCCTTGTTTATAGATGGGACAGGGGACTATGGTTAAAATCATGTGCCATGAGTCCTCTCTCACCCGATAGATCGAAGTTCTCCAAACTATCCTCCGTCATGTATTCCTCAGGCTGAAAAGGAAACAAGTGAGCATCAGATAGACGAGATCTATCGTGATATGAGCACATACTTTTTAACCCCAATATATAGGAACAACAAATGATAATTTCATGAAAAATTCTAACTATCGGTTTCATTCACCTCATTCAACATCATTGATTGACAAAATTTCACGAGGAATCCTACACTCTACAGATAAAATCTAATGATTTACTAAATCATACCGTAATGAAAGCTGCACTAGAACAAGAAGAGAGGAAGCCTCCCATTGTATTATAAGTGGCACGTGGGGAGTGGGGGAGAGGGGGAGAGATGGACTTTGTGCATATTATGTGTTTGTATGCGTGTGTGTTTGTATGTGTGTGTGTTTGTATGCTGTATGTGTTTGTGTATGTGCTTGTGTGTGTGTTTGTTTGTGCGTCTAAGATCTTCCGAATGGCACACTCCGTTAACAAATATAAAATTGTGGGGGAGAGGGGGTCATGAATTTTCATATGATAAAATTTAGGGATAATCACTGTGAGATAATATGGCTCGCTCTCTAATTGAGAGTGACCAATCGTCCTAATTGATCAATGGGGAGAGCAGTGAACCAATGCCAAGGAGATTTGTATTTTATTTCAACATGCAAACCGTTGTTATTTTGTTATCCTATGTTTTCTCCAACAATCCGTTGATTAATAAATGTAGTGATACCTATACTTGATGAGGCATTACACAAGACGTAGTACACCTCATAGATTGCAATATGGATGATGCAATGATGCTGTTCAGTATAACATGACACTATGACACAACTGATTATTCACTATGGCTCAGACGGCATCACACTGTCGCCAAATAGGGACAACTTCAAATTCGATAAACCAATCATAGCACTGTAGTTTGTTGGATTAGATTTCATTCACAACGATAAAAATAGAAATTACACTGACAACTCCGATTAAAAAGGTTTCAGACGAAAGTGAATCTATTACTCAGTAAACGTTATCATAGATAGAAAATAAATGTCTTAATTCTTAGCATCAGAATACTTCGGATACCTAAGTTAACCTTAAATGGAAATATAAATAGAGATATAACCTTGGTTGACTAATTCAATCATGAAATTCAGTGTTCCAGTTCAGTGACGAATGAGAGTCGAGAAATGCTTTATATAGGAAAAAACTAATATAGTGCTATACTATAAGAGAATGCACAAGATGACAAGAACAGCAAAAACTCACGCTATTGGTCCCTTTACAGACACTTCTCAGGACATCACTCACTATCTGAAAAACGGAAAATAGGACTAAAAAGAATATTTTCTGTGATCAGGGAACAATGACCTTTTATCAAAACATAATAAGTTGATCTCAAAAAGAACCTATTTTTCAAAGGAGTATACTCACACAATCCGCATATTCATCGATTGATATCATAACTTGGGCAGGTGAGCTTGACCAGTGACTATTCTTATTAGCTCTGTGTTTCTGCTTGCTTGACCTTCCTGAAATGAGCAGAGGATTAGGTAATTAAGAGTGGTTGTAGTGTTGATAACAATAGGAAGTCAAGAGAAGATATGAAATTTTCAGTGCTTACCAAAAGGGACAGGCGAAAGTCTGTCTAAATCATCAAATGTCACATTTTCTGAGTTATCTAATGACTCAGAATGATCTTCGACCACTATGAGTTCTGGCAGATTGGAAGAAGTTTCATTGGATTGAGAACATGACTGCTCTGCTGAGGCCGATGTATGGATGCATTTTCCGAACAATTGTTCTGGTTTCAAAAGATCAGTTGCACACTGATCTCCATAACTGAATTGATTTGTGCATGGATTTTCCCCAAAACTATCATCTGTGCAATCTGATAGCATATCAACATTGGAAATCATATTCCTTGTCATTTGGGTAATATGCGCTGATTCATCATGCAAAGAGTTATATAAAACTGGATTTTGGTCTGAGGTGTCTTCCAGTTCATCACCAAAACCATATTCTGATTCAGAAGAGTAAGTTGTATCACTCTCTGAATTAAGGAAATGAGGAAGTGAAGAGAGTTTTGATGAGGGGACACTGTTGTGACGAGCTTTACACTTCAGCTGAAAGGACAGATCAAACTATTGGACTGAATATAGCATAGTACTTTTATGTTAACTGTGCATTAATCATGGTAAGATCTTGGAGCCACTTTTGTCATACAAGAGTATGGATCAATAAGACTAACCCTATTTATCTGTGGCTTTGGATAAATTTGCGG
Source organism: Beroe ovata (assembly GCA_946803715.1). Taxonomy (NCBI): domain Eukaryota; kingdom Metazoa; phylum Ctenophora; class Nuda; order Beroida; family Beroidae; genus Beroe; species Beroe ovata. Next base: position 66,562 of record CAMPET010000160.1, on the reverse strand, counting down.
GGGTGTCTTCTTTTTTACTAATGCTGAGTCTGTGCTTTTACTTCTTGTTGGGCCAGTTGCCCTGCTCAAATTTGCTTCCCAAAAGTTTCTCACTTTCTTTATTTCTTGAGGAACACACAATGTCTGAATTTCCTGCATCTTTTCTTCTCTGTAACATATTCACCATGAGCAATCTAACATTTGACATTGAAAAGATCAAGGAGAAGGTAATCAATCACCCAATTATATTAACCTCAATGCAGTGACCCTTGTAGTATGGCTTAATTGACCAACAATTCTCATCTTGCTTATTTTCTGCTGCGTTTTCAGGCATTGACTCAGTTTTGAATCAACCTCATCATACCTGAAGTTCAAACATTATTTCCAAGCCGGTCTTAGATGAAACTACACAGAATGGCAAATGGAAATAAAGTACAACTCACTGGGGACTTGCTTCAGGGCAGCTGTATCTTCTTTTAGAAATATTTGAAGTGGCAGTCAGTCTATCAGAGCAACCTACACAGTACCACATGTTTTCAGGCTGTTAACAATCAATATTACAGGGTAATTGTTGATATTTTCCATCTTCAAGTTAATGGACACCCACCTGTTTTTTTGCATGAAATAGGATCCATACTTCTATGTCTTTTCTCAGGATAATGGTTCATCTGTGCTTCTGTCAAATAAAGAAGATCATGGAATCAATTACAGAAGAATCAAGAAGTAAAATTCATAAATCAATAATGATAAATGGCATGATGGAAGAGCATATCATGACACAATTGTCTGAAAATACTTCGAGAAAAATGCTCTGAGAAACATTGGTCAGATAAGGGATAACATCCAGCTAAGTTGCATAAGAAAAACAGCAGATAGATCACTGGAAATCATGCGAAAAAATATTGCGTTTCTGTCACACTGTATTGTGCAGCGTAAACAATGCTCAAAATTGCAATTGCTTGCAGCAATGCTTATAGGTACACGGGCCTAGCTGTCATGTCATTTAGTGTTATTGTCACTAACGTCTGAGAATAAGTTTGAGCCGCGGCGCGCGCGCGCATGAAACGAAATTTTCGACAGGGGCTATCATCGATTGACAAGGAACAACCTGAAATTTTCAAAATTGATATATTTTTAATCGAATCTTGGATATTCTGCTGCGCGCGCTTCTAATTTTGGATTGCAATTGTGCGTTCGTCAAACCTGGCAATTTTTTAATTCTTATATACCATCATCTTGTTATCACTTTACACGGCGCGGCTTGCGCGGCGCCGCGCAATTGCAGCTTTGCGTCTCGCGGTTGCTGGACCTGGCACCGCCGTTTGCCAGGCAAGCCCGGCGCTAATGCGATCAAGCCTGCAGCACGCCCAATGCCCATGTTGAAGCTAACCATTTTAGGTGCACAAAATCGCGCCGCGCACTTGATTTGCATTTGCGACCATTATTTTGATATACAGCGTTTTTATTTTCAAAATAATATCTTAGATTTGCTTAATTCATTATTTTCTTTGCTGCTCACTATCGAATTTTACTTGAATTATCTATAGCAGTGGATGTACTGTAGTAGATGATTTACAGTAGATACTAGATAAATGTATAAGATGTTTACTGCATGGAGTTTCCAACATTTATGCTCTCATTGTTAATGCCATATATCATTGATTATCTGCTCTGTTTCAATTATGGCATTTCTACACCCAAACACTCCAAGGAAGAGTTCTTCATAGTCCTTCTTACTTGTCAGGATGAAGCTAGATGTTGTGATATCTGCATTACTCCTCTTTTTACACATTTCTACAGTTCAAGGTAATATGTGAAAAGATGAAGTGCAGTGTTATGTATATATGTGGATACTGGACATAGATAACTCCTTTTCTTTCTCACTTTTCATGCGATTGATGAAATTTCAGGACAATCAGTTGGGCAATGCTCAAGTGCCAAAACTTGCTCAGCATGTATCAAGACACACCCCTCTTGCAAATGGTGCTTGGATGCTGTAAGTATTCCTTTCAATGACCTCCCACCCATTCTCATTGATTCAATCAAACACTGGCTTTTCCCAGGTTTATGATGGGTCGAGATGTCAGTCAGATCTCAACCAAGAACTTGCAGCAGTTTCATGCTCAAACTGGTACTTCCCTACCTCTGTGTATCAGCCAGATATCCAACCCTTCAGTAATATTATACAAGTGCAGCCTGGTAACATCAACATAAGAGACCTTAGACCAGGTAAGAGTGACGAATTTTGTTCCAAAGGCCCCTGGATTGAAGGCAAACTATTCTCTAGAAAATGTTCACACATTAGTGCCCCTACTTTTGCCAAATATTGCTCTGAGTCCTTCAAGAAGTCCTCTTCTATGGAATGTTAGAAAAGTTGTGTAAAATGTAGAGTACCAGACTGCAAACTGGGAGGAAGTGTGTATGAGGTGAAGTTATGAGTAGGTAGCTACTACTCAAGTAAAAGTGATTTGGTCATGCTTGCAGTTTAACAAAACTACAATAATATTGTTTCACACAAATACACACACATACATACACACACACACACACACACAATACACAAACCACACAAAAAAAACCAAC
>CAMPET010000160.1:35913-58970 GCA_946803715.1 Beroe ovata | reverse complement strand
TGTGTGACGTGTGTGGTACAAAGGGTTAAACCACCTGTTTGTATGTGTATGTTATCTTGGTTTTACATTTCATGGTTCGTTTGTTTAAAAGAAGAGGTTGTTCAACACTCCATCATCACCACGATTTATATTTAAATCATGGTTATTTTAAAATGATAAGCGGGGAGCTACTATAATAAGCCGTGTATGCTTGACGATCATCACTCCCCTCACCCCCTAATTTCTGGATGATTGCCAAATACCAAGATCTATACATATTATACAACGCCCTGCGCCCCTTTGAGAGCATGTACCACATTAACAATGAATCCACAATAGTGTTGACACGTCATCAATACGTCATCAAATTGGTTGATACGTCATCAGATACGTCATCATAAGAGCATTAATACGCCCGGAAAGTAGAATTTCCAGAGGATCTAGCGCTGAATTTTGAAGAAGATTCATTCATCATCTCCCTCCCTTCAGGCGAGACGTACAACATATCGGTTACAGTTAAATCCTCGCAAAACTACCCCCTCGACGTGTATTACCTGATGGACTTCTCATTTTCCATGAACGGAGATCTCAACGAGCTGAAGGAGTTGACGGAAGACATTAGTGAGTTTTACCTTCAGTGAGGATTTCACAATTATGATTGTGGGAAATTTCATGACACAATTCCTCCGTCTTATTTGTAGAACTTCTTCTTTTGAGTATTGGGTTGTCACATCAGGAGACTTGCGGAAGATAGCCTCTGTGCGTGCAGTGTGATACCAGCAGCTCTGTTTTCTTGCTGTAAACAAATTTAATCAGACTATTTAACTACTACTACCGTGTTTATCAGCTAAAAAGTTGGCAACTGTATCTACCGATTACAACATCGGATTTGGGACATTCGTGGATAAGCCAACCTCCCCATACGCCAAAACCGGTAAAAACCTCGTTAACCCTCCTATTTCAAAACCAAGAGTTTTCCAGTGACCAAAATCTGTACAAAGCCCAATTCTAAATTGACCTAGGCCCGTGAGAAGACCTAAAACTGATACACTCTTAACTACCTACCTACTCTAATCTACCACTCTACTTCAGACGAAGGAATGCTGGACAAGCCCTGTGCCGAATGTCAGGCCGTACACGCCTTCAACCACGTTATGTCTATGACGGGGAGTGCTACCGCTCAGCAAGAACTCCAGGTAATAAGTGTGAGGCACTGGCGTGATTACTGCGTGATTCTAGCGTGAATACTGCGTGATAACTGCCATATTATTGCGTGATGACTGCGTAGTGCGTGATGACTGCGTGATTACTGCGCTTTAGCCTATCATTCCACCTTTTGTTTGAGTCAATCAGCCGTGCATTGTTTTCCCATCACTATGTCAAGCTCAGCATGCAAACAGTGTATTGTTCACTGTAATGAACTATGTGTTCAATAATGATTTCACCGTTGCAGAGTAATGAACTCTTACAATGAGTTAATCATGAACTTCATACAGATTCGTACTGTTAAATGTTACAGTGGTGTGTTGAATTCAGCACTTATCGTGATTTACTTCTATTTCAAGAATCTATCAGGAATGCTCTAGCAGCAATGAGCTCTGCAAGATTTAATTAATTCTCACACTCAAACATTCGTGTACAAAGTGTACTTCACACTCAATTTACAGACCTAATTCACTACTCTACGAGTAATCGTGTTGAAGTTATCCTCCCCTCCTCTATTTTTTCACAGCTTGTCACTTGCATGGAGTTTATAGTCGTGTGTCCAGATGAAGCCACCAAACTGCATTCCCATCTGTTTAGCTTAGGTTACGTAACTCGGGGAATGTGGTCACTTTGAACAGCGCGCGCGAACTCCCAACCAGAATTTCGTGTTCAAGTCTTCTGTGCGCGGCGTAGAAATCCAATTAACATTTTTCTACACGCGCGCTAGAGAATGGGACAGACGTTTGAAAAGAAATGGGGGGCTTCGTGGAACAATCTCTGACATTTTACTCTCTTTCAGGATAAACTGAACGCTCTGAAGATCTCATCAAATGTTGATAACCCTGAGGGAGGTTTTGATGCCATGGTACAAGCTGCAGTTTGCTCAGATGTGAGTAAAATGACAGCAGGAACAGTGAACACATTCATTGCATTCATTCATCCTGATTTATATTTCCTATCATCCTCAGGTAATTGGATGGAGAGATGTGTCTAGGAGAGTTGTTTTCCTTGCTACAGATGATGTGTTCCACGTTGCTGGTGACGGGAAACTGGCGGGAATTGTTAAACCTAACCAGGGTCAATGTGGTATGACAGAGAACAAATATACGAAGAGCTTGACTGAGGTTACTTATTAAGTTCTAAATTTCACTCTAAAATCTAAATGCGTTCTGAATTTCACTCTAAATTACGTTCAATTCTATCTAAATTCAGGATTGTCAAATTCTTCTCTAAATTCCCATACTTGACAAAGGACTGTTCAGGATTACCCATCGCTGGGTCAACTTAACGACGTCCTAATCAAGAACAAGGTCATTCCAATTTTCGCTGTAACAGCCAACATGCAACAACTCTATGAAGAGCTCTCGAAACATCTGACGCAGCTCTCCTCTGTCGGTATGGAGTTTTGTTCATTTTTTTGAAAAACTCAAGGTGCCGAATTGAGTTTTAGGTCTTCAAATCGATGAAATAATCCCCAAATCCCACTATTGTGCCACTCCAAACTTCACTCACCCTCCACTCACCCCAGGTCGTCTTGACTCGGACTCCAAAGCGGTGGCAGACCTGATCAAAGCGCAGCTGGACAGCATCGTGTCCTCAACCCAACTCAACCCCCAGGCGCCACCGGGCGTGTCCGTACAAGTTGTACCTCGGTGTTCAGGACAACAGGTATCTTAAGTTTGGGCGGGAGGGTGAGTTGGGGAAATGTCTCCTTTTCGCATTTTCATATTGTCACTTGTCTTAATTGAGCAGGCAATGGCATTGACTGTTCGACCAAATGATGGAAATGAATTGATCGTAGACTCAAACCTGTTTGATGTGATTCATTTGCTGTCGTGTGAATACTCATCTCGACTGAATCTTACCTCCAGACTGTCATGGACAACAATCAAGGTTGCAAGGGAGTATCGTTGGAGGAGGAGGTTAAGTTTGATATGATAATCAGTGTGGCAGAGTGTGCCAGTGAAGGGGAGAACAGCTACAATTTCGATATTGAGGTTCGTGCGTCAGAACCAGCGTCGGAAAACGAAATTGTTGGAAGTTCATTTCTTTAGCATTCGAGGAAAATAGATGATTCCGTCCCAGAGATTAGTTCATCCTATAAATGAACCGTTTTCTCTCTCGCAGATTCCTGGCATCGCCACAATTCCTGTCTCAATCGAAATGATCTGTGATTGTGACTGTGAGAAGGACGGATCCGAGAAGAAAAGTGCTGAAGAGTGTGGGGGAGATGGGGACTTGATCTGCTCGGCGTGCCAGTGCCACACAGGGAGCTACGGGGAGAAGTGTGAAGTGAGAAAACACACACACACACACACACACACATCTCTCTCCCCCGCAGTGTAACCAAAAGGAGGACAAGGACATTGATGCGTGTATCAATAACTCCACGGGTATCATATGCTCGGGGGAGAACAATGGCAAGTGTATTTGCGGGCAGTGCGAGTGTATTCAACCGACAAGGGACAGCTACATTCGATGGGGTTAGTTGAGACAGTTATACTGAAAGTTAAAACCTTTCTACTAATACTTTTTTGACTGGAAAAATTTCTTGCTGTGAAAATTTGGGTGGAAAGAGGATAAATCAGTGCTCTTAGAATCGTTTTGACTGACAACCAAATGATACGTCTTCTCTCTCAATGGTAAACTGTATCCACAGGAGAATTCTGTGAGTGCAGTAACTACGAATGTCCTCGTAATATCGATAACGAGATCTGTTCCAATAACGGCTACTGTTACTGTGGCGCGTGTGACTGTAACAAGTCGCCTAACGGTCAGTAAGAAATTTAGGGTCCGACGACCGACAGTTTAGGAAAGGAAAGATGTTAGCTTAGGCCATAGATTTGAGAGTTTATAACGTTAGGATTCAATCACGGAAGAGAGGTTAAACCCTCATAAACAGATTTCATTCTGTCTCGGTAAACCACAACTTTTCAACAACCATGTCCAGGGACTCCTAAGCAAGCGAGTGATCCCCAGTTTACGGGGGATGACTGCGGTTGTCCAGTGTCTCGGGCTGCGTGTATCAACCCCAAAACGGAGACTCCCTGCACAGGTATCGTGAATTCTCAAACTTAGACTACTCGAACTCGATCATTGCCACGGCTTTCGATTGCGTTTCGATGGTTTCAAAAATTGGACATCAGCAAGTACGATTCATGACCATAACTCCTAGAGTTACCATGGTGACATGAATCGCGGTGCATAGATTAACAGTTACCATGGTAACGTTACCACCCTATTTCAGGGGAGGAGAACGGGGAGTGTGTATGCGGGGCATGCCGATGTAAACCCAACTATTTTGGGGAGTTTTGTGACATCTGCCAGGATTGCGGTCCGCTAGACTGTACCATATACGAGGAGTGTGTGAGGTGCATGTACGATAACAGAAATGACGTGAGTAGGAGTAGGAATTGTGCGAGTTCTGAAAACAAATCCGGTTCCGTTCTGAAAACGAATCTTTGTTCGTTTGAACGATCATCGGCAGACGGTAACGGAAATGCGCGCGGAGCCCAAATTCGCGCTATGATCTCGTGACACTCCAGTAATCCCACAAATAGGACAGTGCTGGCTCAGCTGGTTGGGCTGGGAGCGCTGAAATTCCCATCTTTAAACCTGCCCTGTTGTGGTCATGGTGATGTGTTGTCATGGTAACAATCTCCCCCAGGACAAGTCGACACAGGAGAGTTGTGGTTGTGGCAGTGACTACCCGGTGTCACTATCAGATGATGATAGAGTTGACACCACTAAACTAGGTTTGTTGACACCCATTGAGCATTGTTTCCAGGTTACCTCCTCTCGACAAACGGCGCATTGATATTCACATCTCCAGGCCGACACAAAATGTGTGAACCTCTCCCGGAAAAGGAGAACTGTGACATCATCTTCTACCTTCACTACGAGGACAGAGGAGCTGCGTCACAGCCACGACTCAAAGAAGTTCTGATAGACCGAGAACTAGGTTAGCACTTTAGTACTGCGTGTTGGATAACGCCTTATGGCTCACGGTTGATGTCATGGCAACGAAAGCTGCTCATTGGTTGCCGTGGTGACTCACGCGTATTTTCCTCCGCAGATTGTCCGTCACAACCGAACATCATAGCGATAGTGGCGGGTGTTATAGGCGGTATTCTTGCTATCGGTATCATACTACTCCTACTGTGGAAGATATACACTACTATCGTGGTGAGTAGACAGATCTCCCCAATATTGCAATTTTCTCAGAATTATGAGGTCCCTTAAAACTAACTTAAAAGAAATCTTCTAGTCCTCTATGATTGATTCGATCTGTTCCATTCTTCTGATCAATCCCTCTCTCGTAGGATAAACGAGAATATACCAAATTCTTGGAAGAGCGGTCGAAGGCCAAGTGGAACACGGTAAGAAATTCTCGCCGTTTGCATGTGACAATTCGCTCTTGTGATTTCTCCTCCCCGTTACATTTCCACCAGAAAAGTCGCAGGAAACACACACTATACACTTGGCCCGAATCATATTATTATACTGAGCTTTGTTTGAGATTTTCGAGCAGTTTTTCCCCTGAAGTACTCCTGTGTTTTGTGCGGCACATTTGTTTTCTCGTGCGTGTGTGTGTGTGTGGAGTCGTTGTTCCGCTATTCTTCAACCAAAATTGTCGTGAGGATAAGAAAATAGCACACACAGTTGGTAAACTACTGGACAGTTAACTTCACAGTTTATTATCTTGTTTCAAAACATTAATCTTTTATCGATGGCCATAACAACAGGTTAGTGAAAATCTGCTGCCCACATAAATCAGCTGAGTTCATAATTTATCAAATTAACTCCGCTTTTTCGAAATTTATTGCCCTGATTAGTACCAACAATCAAACCCATGTGTTTTCGGTAAAAATATTGATTGAATCCATGGACATTTCCATAGCAACGAGCAACTGTTGTGTTGCTCCGATGAGATGAAGCAACATTTAGAGTAGCAACTCCAGTTTGGAGTTAGATCCGAAGCTGAACTTTTAGGATTTTATAGTTTAAGTTTATGCAACAACTCATGCATGAACATTCATATAATATTTCGTATGTCAGACGACGAGATCTTCCAAACTGCAGATAAGTATTCCGGTCCTCGACAGAAAATGAAATTCCTCATTTCTGCTATATATATTTTCATGAAATACAACACGCTTATAATTATAAATCGCTGGATTCACTGCTCAATACCGCGGGATAACCCGCTCATTATCAAGAGACCTATTATGTAATGGACAGAAAAACAATTCACTTCAACTCACTCCTCACTCCTCACGCGTCACGCGTCACCCGTCACCCGCCACGCGTCACGCGCCACGCGTCACCCGCCACGCGTCACCCGCCACGCGTCACGTGTCACGCATGCTCCTGATATCACAGTTCTCGTCTCCCCTGCCAGGATCTCAGTCCGCTATACAGGGGACCGGTGACCGAGTTTCAGAACCCACTCCACAGAGATAACAAACACAAATACACCCCCCCGACGAGCAACGGCACAACCCCTCCTGTGATCCCCCAGACAACAGTGAGCAATCCGGCAACTTTCCAAATGCAGAATCTGGATAGGGCTGAACCAAAAAATCGGGGAGATATTCCAGAGTATACTCTTCCCAACATGAACAACGATTTGAGACGTGAGAATCCGTATGAAGATGACCCCGTTGTGGCAACTAACATTGACGTTCCGGATCAAGACAAAGACGTCGGCGATAAGTTCAGCGGCGGAAAACCAATAAAAAAGGAAGTCGATCTGGATCACGATGATTTCGACGATATCATGTCAAACATTGACAGTGATATCTCGACTCTTCAACGGGGACTTGTAGTGGAGAACAAAAGCGCGGGAAAGAAGCCTCCCCCTCCAGCCCTCCCTCCCAAACCCAAACTCGATCCCGCCGTAAGGGCCAGTCTCACGCTTCCCGTCGATGACGTCATTATGAATCCCTCCGTTTCCACGACAACTGCAGAGTTATAGCCATGTTCAGTGAGTGTTCTCGTGTCTCGTTTGTGACACGTTTTTGTCGTTACCTAGGAATATACTACCGCACTTCGCTAACGCAAAATCGGCATCAGAGTGCGTGACATTAATCACGCCAAAATATTATCACGCCTCTTTATACTCCTTCATAAAGTTCTCTTCTTTGCGTTGAGTATATGACTGCGATTACGCGGCTCAGCGAAGTGCGGTATAGTCATGTCCGTCATACCCCTGAAAACATACTTCTTGCTGTTCTGACCCGCATGCCCTCCACCATCACAAGTCGTCAGCTTGTACCCATATTATCCTCTGCTAGATCGCCTGAATATTATAATCTGTTGTACCATGAATACTCGCAGAATGTTGTACATTGTCGTTTGTTCGTGGCGCTACCTTCTTTTAATCATATGCACTGAAATTTGTAACTTTTTGCGGTGTTTGAATCACCTGAAAATAGGCTGTTCGCGGCTATCAATATCATGATCATTATGGCAGAGACACGCCCGTTTAAAGAATTCCAATCATGGATATTGTGCATTTTTTGAAGTTTTCGAAGAAACTTGAAAAAATTTGAAACCTGGTGATCAGATTGTGAATGAGGTTGTTTCAGTATCAATACTGATTCACTTTTCATGTGACTAATCTGTTGAAAATCCTTTGTCTCGTTAAGAACCTGATTACCCAACTCCATGATCAATATTTTTTGTAACAAAAGGACCTAATTGCAATATTGCATCCATAATTCAAGTTTCAGATGCATTTACTTACCTGTAAGCCTGCTGAAAGTTGCTCAACCAAGTTTAATTTGATTCTCGAAAACGTGATGTCACATTGACACCACTTTTTCAGGACTCATGCTGGGATACACTTTCTCCTGCGCGTCTAGCTCTTCATAACCTTGCCTAAAATCCAGCAGAATACTCTAGAAAAACAGCATAATAGCTCAGCTTCTTGTCACGTATTCTGCTCTCTGCTTTTGGAAACTTTGCGCTCAGCTTCGAATCAATTTTCTATCCAGGGTGTTATGTGTATGTGTATTATTATATTAATCACAGTGATATAATTGTTATTTAACACTCCTTATAGCATGGATCTATACTTAAGATATTCTCATTAACCTTTGCGTGTTGCACCGTTGCTATGGAAATTGTCAAGGAGATTTCAGTCACCGAAATTTCACGCCGTCTCGTTCTTTCTGTCGAAAATTTGTATAACTTCGTCACATTTATCCGAAATGTGACTCGACCATAACATCGTCTTTTGATATGATATCGATGATCTCATGATAAGGTTATGATCCATCGGTATGATCAATCGTTTAACATTATAAAATCACCATTCACCGCCTTCCTCAATTATTCAAGTTAAATTAGACTCAGATCCGAGAAAACCCTAATATCTAACCTGATTTAACCTGATTAATTACGAATACAATGATCATCATATTTCAAGTGAACCACTCTCCACACAGGGTCTATCACCACTTTATAAAGAACCGACCACCAAGTACACAAATCCTGTGTACTCCGGAAAGCTCATTTAGTAGTAGGTTTAGCATGGAGTAGAGATTTTCTTGTACATACAAGATAGTGCACGTGCATATGTACATTGCACAATGCACGTACACGTGCACATATGTATACACGTGTACATGATATACATGGGAAATACATTTCACACGTGAAGCTGTGAAAGTCGCGTTTCTTGCTACTGCTGGGAACTCTCTTTCTCTCCGAATGTAATTTAGATTTCTTCCCTGATTCATGGAAGTTCTTGGCAGTTGCAATTCTTATTCGTTCTATGGGTAGATTCTTGTAACCAAATTCATGGTTTTGTTGGCGATAGATAACATATTTCATTGTTAACATGAATTTTCGAGCATAATATTTTTTGGTGAAACACTTACTATTGACACGTCTGTGATCGTAACCAATGTCACACAACTAAAATTCGTCAAAACGTCCTCGTGAAAATTGCCCATGATGTATGAGTTGATTCGAAGCACATTTCCTCCGTGACAAAACTAGAATTTGAAATCGTCCGACTTTTTCATCAGCACATGGTAGCAGATTAAGTTGCATCCCTCTGTGTCAGACGAACTCTCTACTCTTGTCTGAATTCTGTGACGATGGATGGTCTGATGTTTCCCAACTTCAGGACTTGTTTATCAATCTTGGAATGTCGATCTCTTCTTTTTGTTGGACGTGTTCCAGTTTTTGCATGTTCTCCTGTCTTAGCATTCATCAAAGGATAAAATTTTGCCAGATTTTAAAGTTTGATTTGCATGGCAACTATGCATTGTATGTTGCATCTTGGTCGTAACTCTTGAAGCATAATTAGAAAGCAATGGTATCAGCACTGTTGGCTGATGACCCAAGCACCGAACATTCTGGAATGTGACAATTCAGCATGGTTTTGATGAGCCTGAAGAAGCCCCTGCCCATTGTTTGCATGCCCAATTATAATTCGTCATTCTATTCTTGAAATTGATTATCAATGAAAATTCATTGACAATCACGCACACCCGTGACTCTAATCCCCTCTCCCCATATCAGGGTCTTTCCCCTTTGTACAAAGAACCCACTACCAAGTACACGAACCCTTTATACACAGCAGCTACTTCCCGCATGTGACGTGCAAATGACGCGTGTGTGAATCACACGTGACGTCACAGCCTGGTAACAAATCACGCGTTGCTATAGCACGCGTTGCCATAGTAACGGACTCAATGTCGAGAGGTGGAGTGTTGACATTATTCATAGGTACAGAAGAGAGAGTTTTATCGCGGCTTTGGTTCATTTTATTTAGCGACGCATTTGCTCTTAAATTAAAAACTTAGATATTGTTATAGAATCAACTGGAATTGACAGAAATGTAGATGTATAGAGAAGGGGTACCAGTATATGGATTTCCAGATGAGATAGATCTTTGCTCCATAAAATTTGATTCTCAACCAATATATATGCATTTTGTATGTATCGATGATACAAGCTATTTGTAACGCAGTTCAAGGAAGGCCATGTTAAAGTTTGATAAGTGATTGATGCCCTGAAATCGATTTACCCCCTGATTTTTATGTTTTTTTATTATTTTTATGATACATGCAATGACTTATGGTCATTGGTCAGTCCTTTAAGGCTGGCTGAAGTGGCGAAATAATCATGAATTCAAAGTTAGTTTAAATTTTATGTTCATTGTTGATGTAATAGCTTTTGAAATGCCTCTCTATGTTTCGAGATTTTCCAATTTTGGATCTTTTGCCACTTTAATGTGTCAATTGACGGATTCAAGAAGACAATATTGTTAGTTGGAAAAGATTTCGGTCCTTCAATACATCAGAATTTTCTCGTTAAATCTAAAATCATTTTTCTGCTAGCATTTTTCTGACAATAACAATCTTAGTTCACTTGTAACAATATCTAGATTTGCATTGTACATATTGTATACTGCTAATAAGGTCCAATCAGAAGTAGATTATGTATTTGGCATTATTTTCTTACGAGTTCAATGTGTTACAATAAAATTCGTTCCAATACATATGTTTATGCGGTTGATGGTATATTCATATTACTATCGTAAATGAGCGTGTTTCAATTCGTTCCTTAAATCTCTCAAATCTCATTTTCACTGATCAATTCGAGCTGTACTCTGGGGCTGCAATCCTTTGGTGATCGCAGTGAATCACAAAAATTCCAAACATATCACAAGAATTGCAGCCCCAAGACGAGACTCAGCGTCCCACTTCCGACACCGTGCGTGGTGTGGGCGAAATAAAACACGTCACACCCACTCTCTTTACGCCCGAAATCACGCGTTGTGACTCCACTCATGTCGTCACTGACGCGAGATTGCTGCCGCGTGACGTAATCCTGCTCGAATTGATCACCAGTCCGTCACATCTGTTCGGGAGACGCCCTCCAGTTGAGAAGGAGAGTGGTGCGATGAAGTGCAGGCTTCAGATGAGGGTACTCTCGGTTCATGTGATCCACAATGTTTAGGAGGGACTGCAGTCTCTCAGCCTGCCAACAAATTGGTGTGAATATACTGGGTGTGGTTTGAAATGTCATCATTAAGTTAATTGCGCGCGCGAAATTCCCACGCGCGCGCTACACGAATTGCAGAAAAATTGGCTTTCTACGCGCTAAAGTTTCTGCGCTTGCCTCGACTACTATTCGCGTGTCACAAAATGGGACAAATCTCAAGTGCTACACCTACCTCTCGACCTCTAGCTTTATCCATACCATCATCAGTCTTACACAACATCTTATACTTGTTGTTCTTCACTTGATCCAGGTACTTGACTTTCTTCTGTTTCGATAACAAGTCTTGGGTAACCTGGATAGATCATTTAAATGATATTTCAGCCTGGGAGAGAACGGAAGTATAGGAATCTCCCAATGAAAGTTTACTTCGTCTTGGACTTACCTTGTCCTTCTCGAGCATGATTTTCTCATGTTGCATGGACAGGGAGTCAACTGATTGCTGCAACTCCTTACAATGCTGACTCTTGTCTTCGAGAGTTTGAGCTAACGCCCCTTGATGTTCCTAAGTAGAGAGTTCAACTTTAGGACCTCGAGTAATTTTTCGATGAGGATTAGAAATCGAGTTGTTCCTCAACTTACCTGAAGTTTGTTGATTTCACTGTCACATGACGCAGCTTCCTGCGCAAGTGACTTAACTTTCTTCCTTAGTTCAGCTACTTTCTTCTTCAGGATTCCTTTTGTTTCAACCTTCTTCCCTTGCTTCATTTGAGCGTCACCTCTGTAATTAAAGTGGTGTCAATGCACTATGCAGGTGAACTGTGAAGTTATGTCAAGGTTAGTGGTGTCAGCGAGTGCAGCGATGTATAAAAAGTGGTGTCAACAAGCATAGTATTGGAAATGGTGTCAGCGGAACGTATCGGCATGCAAGTGATGCAGTTGCACGTTGAAAAAGTGGTGTCAACGGAAATTTTAAGTGGTGTCAGCAGGTGTGGTGTCAGCAGGTGTGGTGTCAGCATGAAATAACCTGGTTGTAATTGTTTCTCTCCTCCCCACAGCTTTCTCCATCTCCTGTATGAGCAGCTCCTGCTGTCTCATCAGCTGATTGTATCGGACCTGCATCCTGTGTATCTCACACTTCATCGCTTTCAGCTCACCTGACAACAGGATATCAGCTTCCAAGAGAACTGGGTCTTACTTGAATAAAGGCGAAGTTTTCTCCCCCAGGAGAACCGCCATTTTGAAAACAGAACAAATTCACCCCATTTTCCACAGACACGCTCACGAAGACTAACTCGCCACAATCCCCGAGACACTCACCCTGACCATACTCCGTATCGACTGTGCTCCGGGTCTCCTTGGCCAGCTGAATCTTCTTCTCCCACAACATAATCTGTCTCTCACTGTCCACGAGACTACTCAACAATCGTTCCTTTTCCTCCGTCAAACTGTCAACTTCATTCTGAAGAGAGAGGAAGAGGGGTGTGAGATAGTGCTGGTTTAGTTTGAACATTCATCAGCAAAATTCATAGTAAGGGGAGGTTCGATAATTTATTGTCAATTTTTCATGGGCTCAACTCAAATTGAGAGATTGGAAACCACAAATAATATCAATCAGCTCCGTAAGAAGCTGTTCTCACCTGCATAGAGATGCTCTTGGCCTCGTGTTCTTTGAGTGTCTCAATGAAGTCGTTCTCCATGAGGATAGTGTCTTGTTGCTTGCTCTGTTTCTCCCCTGTCTTCTTGTTGATAAGGACGTTCAACTTTGTCATGTCATTCTGAAGCTGCCTGATAGATAGAGGCTATGGTTACGCTTTACAGATATCAAGAGTGAAACTCTTACCCCCCCTCTTCAGCGACTTGAGACTTCCCAGTTCCCACTCCCTCACCCTCTCCTCCACTCCGTCACTCCTCCCTCTCACTCCCTCTCCCCTCCCACTTCCCTCATACACCACTCCCTTCCCCTACCACCTGATGCACGCCTCCTGCTCCTTTGTCTCTCTGGTCGTTGTGTCCAGCTCACTATCTATTCTCATCTTCTTCTGTTGCAGAATGGTGTGCTGTTTCTTCATCTTATTCACATCAGTCCACTGTGCTTGAGCTTGCGATGACAACTGAACCTGTGGAAATTGATATTTTAAAATGTGTGGCACAATGACAGATATGGAAGTTGAACCCATTGGCAAATCTTCCGAAATTCGTCTTAGGAAATGCCCTCTGTGTAGAATGCCATTTAAATTTCAAGGAAGGGGATCATCCGATCTTGTGACAGAATTGGTAACAAATCACGGATCATCCTGTATAACTCACAAGATGACTCTGTTTTTTGAGCCAGTACTGCTCCAACTGTTCCTTCTCCTGCTCCGTATCCTTGATCTGTTTCTGTAGAGTTGAGATCTGGAGTTCGAGCGGGCCGACCTCCTCCCCGCCGTCCTTCTGGTTGAGCTGGTCGATCTTCTTGTTAAACTGATCGATCTGACCTGCAGCGATAACGATACTGTTATCACTGAATTTGACCAGAACACTGACTTCACATAGAAAGATGCAGAATCTTGAGATGTTGTAGATTTAACTTTCAGTCCTTACCCTGTTTTCGTTCAATGATTGCATTCTTCCTAACCGCTTCTGACTCACAGTGACTGATCAGCTCATTCTGAAATACGACAAAATGCAACACCCATGTCAAGATTAAATAGATCTCGAGGAAATTGAAAGACAAGTATCAAACCGAACCTTCTCCCTGATCTCAGCATCTAAGTTCTTCATATCCTCGTCCAAACTCTTGATCTGAGTGGTATATTTGGAGATATCCAGCAATTTCAAACTGATATCATTCTCCACATTGGCCACTTCAAACTCCAGCTCAGCTGCTTGTCGCCGTGTCTTTGTGGCGTTCTTCTCGCTGTATTGAGCAGATTTGTCCATCGTCAGACCTTTTTGGTGGTACTCGTAGATTTGCTCTTGAACCTGAGAAATGAAGTTGTCAGCAATCACGGGTGTCAAGATCTTGCTAACATGGTTGCTAAATGTTCCCTATCACATAAACTGTCGAGTACTATCAACACTAATAATCTCGAATCATCGTGAATTTTGTAGCACTGGTAACCAACCTTCTGGTGTTCCCTCGCTTCCTTCTCAATCTGCTGTCTCAAGTTGGTGACTTGATTCATCTTCACATTCCTCTCCGTGGTCGTCTTACTCAGGGTTACCTCAGATTCTTGCAGTATCTTAGCGTACTGCAAGGGGAATATCTTCATGGAAAAGTTGCGATCAACAAAACCCTTGATATCTAGTCAGGAGCGAATTTTCAATATCGAAGATAAAATATTAGATCACTGATCACAGGTCAATAAGTTCACATATTCATATGCAATGTTTCATTCCGATCTAAGTAACCTTCGAGTAATCAGTCTTCAGTTGCTCCCTCTTCTGTNGTGGTACTCGTAGATTTGCTCTTGAACCTGAGAAATTTAGTTGTCAGCAATCACAGGTGTCACATAACATTTAACACATGTCATTTAACATGGTTGCCAAATGTTAGGTATCCCGTATCACATGAATTGTCGAGTACTATCAACACTAATAATCTCATATCATCGTGAATTTTGTCGCAGCGGTTACCAACCTTCTGGTGTTCCCTCGCTTCCTTCTCAATCTGTTGTCTCAAGTTGGTGACTTGATTCATCTTCACATTCCTCTCTGTAGTTGTCTTACCCAGAGTTACCTCAGATTCTTGCAGTATCTTAGCGTACTGCAAGGAAGATATCGTCATGGTTTCGATCAACAAAATCCCTTGATAACTAGTGAGGAGCGAATTTTCAATATCGGAGATAAAATATTAGATCACTGATCACAGGTCAATAAGTTCACATATTCATATGTAATGGTTCATTCCGATCTAAGTAACCTTGGAGTAATCAGTCTTCAGTTGCTCCCTCTTCTGTACACTCGTCTGGATGTGCCTCTTAACCGCACTCATATCCATGAGCAACTTGTTGTGCAGCATGGTGAGTTGCTCGTTCCGTTGTTGCTCGGTGATGATGCTCTTCTTGTACCCGCTTAACTCCGTTTCCATAGACTGGATTCTCTCACGCTGCAAGCTGAGGGGGAGGGGGTTTGATTAAATCGTCCGATACATTTCTGAGCCACATTTCCGAGCCACATTTCTGAGCCACATTTGGCATCATTATACGTATCACCACTATTCAAGCATATTATGCACGCACTCGACGGCTTTATTCATGGCGGCCTTGGCTTCATCTCTCCGCTGCATCCCAATTAGACTGGTCTGCCACTGCTGGAGTAGCTTCTTCTTCTCCAACAACACAGCCTCCAACTCCAGCGACGCCTCTCCCAGAAGCTCTGCAGTAAATCAAATCGTTACCAATCATAAGGGTTATTGCAAAATAGAGGGATTCTCGAGTAGAATCAGAACTTTTTGCAGCCGCTGAAAACACGTATTTCCAATCTTCGATCATATCGATCTCTCACCTTGCATCCCGTCTGTTTCTTGTTTCTGTGCGAGATATTGAGCATCATACATTGCAATCTCTTGTGTCAGCTTGTCCACTTGCTCGACCGTCTTGTCTACGTAGAGATCCTAGCAACAGGGGAGGATATGAAAATGAGAGCACGTATCTCGGACAGATTTTCCATCTGTCCTTTACAATGAACAAATGATAAAACAGTTTCATAACTAACGCTTTTTCTAATAACGAAGAACAACCAAATGAAGATCAATGACTCATATTGATTCAGCAATAGTAAAAAACTATTGATTTTTCCTATTGATTGAGCAATCTACCTGAAGGTACTTCTTGTACTCTGCTTTATTGATGTCCTCCATGGCTTTGCTCGCTGCCCGCTTCGTAATGTTGATATCGTTGTGGAGGTTCTTCTCCA
Source organism: Beroe ovata (assembly GCA_946803715.1). NCBI lineage: Eukaryota > Metazoa > Ctenophora > Nuda > Beroida > Beroidae > Beroe > Beroe ovata. Next base: position 42,923 of record CAMPET010000160.1, on the reverse strand, counting down.
GCTGTGTAAGATAGAACAGTGTGTTGTCCAGTGCCTCTACATCAGCTCTCAACTTCTCATCTGAATGAGGGGGTGACATCGAATCACTCGTTTTACATGAAATGGCTCAAGTTTTACACGAAGTTGGAACCCAAAATTTCCAAGGATCACCGTTCCCACCAACCCACCCTTTTCCATATGTAGCTTGAGATCAGCCTCGGTTGCTGAGTGAAGTTGCTCCACTTGCTTTGCCAGCTCTTCCGCCTGGACCCTCTTCTGTCTAGCGCCCGCGTGAGTGTCATGCTCATTCTCCAGCAACATCTGATAAAGATATAAATTGAGTCTGACATCAGTACAAATACTGAGATGACATCTTACCGAGACTGGAGTCAGAATGGAGCCCGAGAGGGAATTCTGGAAACCCCATATTTCAACGATCATGATCATGTTACCTACCTGCTGTTTTGCTAGTTGCTGTTGAATACCATATAAGTTAACACCCAATTCTTCACGGTCTGTTGTCAGCTTCTTCAGTTCTTGACCCTTCTCCTTCATCTCCAAATTGAGCTTGTCAAGCTGTTTCGTCAGGTATTTCGTGAGAGCTTCTTGCATCCGGATCATCAGAGGCTGAGGGGAAATTCCATCAGTTTTTATTCAGAACCAAAATGAACAATCAGCAGAAGTGTCTGATCAGTGCGATATATTCTATCAGATTGAATATTACGTTGTCTAAGTGCCAAATGCTAGAACCAACTCAGATTTGTGACAGATATATTCTGGCANGCTTCTTCAGTTCTTGACCCTTCTCCTTCATCTCCAGATTGAGCTTGTCAAGTTGCTTCGTCAGGTATTTCGTGAGAGCTTCTTGCATCCGGATCATCAGAGGCTGAGGGGAAATTCCAGTAGTTTTTATTTAGAATCAAAATGAACAATCAGCAAAAGTGTCGGATGTGAGGAAAAACTCTGATCCATGCGATAATCCCTCAATTTTTTTGAATGTTGTAAAATCTCTGACAAATATTTTCAATCAATCTAGATCCTATCAGACTGAATATTACATTGCCTAAGTGCCAAATGCTAGAGCCAACTCAGATTTGTGACAGATATATTCTGGCAATCTGCCAAACTCACATGTTCCGGATCCAGGACGACCATTTCCTCTTCTTCCTCATCCTCCCCTTCTTCGTCCACAGCGTCCTCAGTGAACCGATACTGGACATTATCCTGCGCTGTGCTAGTTCCGTCCACTATCGTGTCCTCTCCTGCACTTCCCGTCACAACAGGACTCCCTTCTTGGTCTGAAGTAAGGGGAAGTAAAATAATGATGAAAGCTACAGAGAATCATGTCAAATCATCTGGTGAAATTGCGATTTATCGTGTTCCGATGGAAAGTCAGAAAGACCTGCACTGCCTTTCTTCAAATCGAAGTCCTGGCTACCCATTGATTTCAAATTTTTTGAATCGGACATAACCTCGACCAATACAATAGAATGCAGAAACCATACAACGAACAACAGATTTTCTCAAAGTAGTGAATACCGTCTAGTTTAGACTCTTGAGATTCCTTGAGATCAGGTGATCCGGTATCTTCATTGTCAGACATGCTTCAAAACACGTGATGCACTGATATCAAGCTTTCAAACAGACTTTTAAACGGGCGGAACGGCGATTTAACAATTATTCGCTGCAACTTTGGAGCTATGTATATCTATTGTGTACTCTTTAGCGTAGCAACCATTCACTCCGCAAAACTACACGCGTAAGCGAAAGTGAGAAAATGCTATCGCGCGCGCCGCGCAATGTTTGATCCGAATCTTCAAATTGATGATACTAGCTCACATTATTGATCTCTACCGGCCTACACTTATAAAATTTGTCATTCACTCTGCATCTGTACCTTCGCTAGTCAATCGATGGTATATTGATATATAGACCTGGTCATGGTCGAAATATATTGCGCGGCGCGCGCGCTTTTTCTCTGGCGCCCTGGCGGCAAAGCTGCAGCCTAGCCGCGCAGCGCGGCCGACACCTAGGCTTGCATTGCATTGCATCATGATCAGCTTAACTTGCTCCGCAATTGCAATTGCACTGCCGTCTGCCATGGCCCGGCCATCCAAGTGCTGAAGTGCTAATAGTGCCAATCTGCCTGCATGAGACATGGCCTGGCATGAGGTCATGTCATATCACATATGAGGCCAGGCATATTTTAATTTCATGCCCAATGCCATGGCCGCGCAGGAAGGATCAGGATTTTATAGAATCATCAATCATCCGAGGCTAGCTGCTTTTTGAGGCTGAAATCAAAAATTGGGTCGTTTCCAGTTAAATATTTGCTGTTCGAGTAGAGATAACCTACAACGCTTTTCTCGGCGTTTCCTGTTTCGGCCTCCTGATGAACTAACAGCTCACCTGTACTGCTGTCGATTGGTATCTCAGCATCCCCCGGTGTTTTAGCAGGAAGCTCGTCAACTCCCGGAGAAAGCTCGTTTACTCCGGGAGGAGGATTCGTCATTTCATCCTCTCCCGGGTACGTTTTACTCTGTCGATTCAACTTCTTCCGGTACGCTGACAGAGCACGTCTCTTTATCTCGCCAACAGTCTCGTACACTGACGAGCAGGTCTTGGATTGTCTGTCTAGGACCTTTGCTGATGGCGGACGGATAGCTGACTGATCGGGCTGGGGTGTTTGATCGGCCGAGGTCGAACCAACGTCTTTGGGCGATGCTTTTCGAGACATTGTCGATTCCTTCTGCAAGTTAAGAATGTTGATAAAATTCCTGATTTGGAATGAAAGAGGGGTGTAAAAAGGCGACAAAACACAGCGACCAATACCAATGTTCTGGTGGAACTGCGAAAACCACGGAAAACACATGCACCGAACGCAAGACGTTAAAACTTTTGCTTCTTTATCGCAAGTATTGTGTGAAACGTGTTGGAAGTAGCATGGCATCGTCAATATCTAGATTTACGATATACGTATTAAAAGTAGTGGTAATTAATTAATCATCAGACCACATGACGGACCTACACATTCCTCAACTCCTGACATGATCAGAATGACACCTTGCAGCATGATATGAGTGTTAATCTATAGTTGTCAAGGAGGTGTAATCAGTAATGTAGTCATGTAGTCTTCGAGCAGCTACATCATTCGCTAATCACAGTTACCATTCTATAACTGATCATCTACCCAAGCAACTGAAGTACATCTCTTCGAGTTCCTTAAAACAGACCTCATAGGGAAGTTTTCAAGGCGTGTTGGAATGTTGGATCGAACAAGTGAAAAACTATGCTCGCCCGCCAAACGCGCGCGCGCGCTTTTCAAACTGTCGCGCGAAGCTGATCACAAATTTCGACTCGCGCGCTACACAAATGACTGACCATTACCTCTGATTTTAGTGATCAAATTTGTGTCAGTGTGCCACATGGGCAGCATGTCACCTCAATACAACCAAATTGAGTCAGTTCGTGTTGATAATCCCTGAAAATAATTTAGTGATGAGCAAGATTTGGTCGTGAGCTGAACCGGGGAGTCGAATCAAGTTCTAATTAAGGTCGATTCCTGATGAGACAGAACGATTTTGTGCAGATTTACATCACCATGTGTGGACGCTGAATCAAATCCTGATCGAATTCTTGCCTGATCCCTTGCCTGATGAAGTAACGGAAAAGCAAAGTAGAACACATCACTTCCCAAAGGTCCACCAGCATCTTCCCCAGTATATTCTGAGAATTATTGATAATACAGGTGAATATCTGGTGATTCCTACGAACCACACTCAACCACGTGCGAATATTGCGGGTACACGTGCCATGACAACGTGTGAGCAACAGACCACGTGACCAACAGATCAATGGTACATGGTTCACCGGTCACGTGACCTTTAATAGAGCAGGTGGTATATCCTAAAATGAACTGAGGCTCGGATGATAGGAAAGACAGACGTAAGTTAAATGTACATTCAAATCATATCGGAGATTGACGGCTGAAAACATCATTTTGACAGACGTCTTGATCGTACATCATAGAATTATTATGGGCGTGGCACCGCGCTGAAAAAAAAATTGTGGATTCCACGACGAAAACTGATTGAATAAATTTGAGTGATCACTGGATCTGGTCGGGTTTTCACTGGATCATCGAAAATAGCAAGGAACCCCGTTGTGTGTGCATGTCTTTGTTTGTTTGTGTCTGTACGTGTGTCTGTATGTGCTTGTGTGTGTGTGTGTGTGTGTCTGTGTGTGTGTGTGTGTTTGTGTGTATGTGTGTGTCTGTATGTGTGTATGTGTGTGTGTGTTTGTATGTGCATCTCTGTATGTGACGTGTGCATCTGCGCATGTCTCTGCGTTTTAAGCTAAGTGAAGATCACCGAGAAATAACTCCTAAATCATGGATCAATGTCAATCTATCACATTGCTGACAGCACAGTGATGGATAGCGAGTAACTTGTCCCCCTCCCCAATTCCTGGAAATAGAACCAAGCTGATCCCAACAACACCAGAATATCAAGTATAATTTCTCATCATTTAACACAACACGATTCCCCATCCCATCAAACAAACCAGTACTTTCCTGTTTAGAACATCCACATTTCAGAAGAAATATCGCCGTTGCCGGCGACCACTACTACATTCATCACTCAATGACAGCTCAAGTCAACATGAGACGCATGCTCCACACTGATCACTCGTCGCACAACAGCTGTCATATCGACCGGTATAATAGATCATTGGTGCACATGACTGGTGTCACTGCCACCGTTCATTGTTGTCTGGCGATTTTTTAGTTCGGAGCTCATTTTCACTCACTTTCTTGCGTTTCCCAACAATAAAGCTCTCCCCCAGACTTTTCAACTTCGTTCCAACATCCCATGAAACGAACCAGTACTTCCCTGTTTAGAACATCCTATCGTCTCTACGATCATGACCGTGACGGGCGTTTCAGACAACTACTTGTCAATTAACCACTCAATTAACCACTCAATGAGTGTCGTTCATAAACCGTGTGTCACCGTCTTATTAAATAACAACAGCTGCCGTTAAAAAACCAGGTACTCCTTCATAAACTGTTATTATCACGATCCCATGCCCCCTCAGACCATGGCAGTCGGAAAAATTCTCGCAATTCTATTGGTTGCCGTTATGCTCCAGTCAACTCCAGTCGCCTCCCAACGACGGTTCAAAATGAACAAAGCGGAGCGGAGAGCACTGGATTGCCGAGTGGAGGACTATGAGACTTTGTTCGGGTTTAGGACGGATACCATTAGGCGGTGCAGAAGGTGCCAGTCTAACTTGGAGTATATCAAAACTTTCTGCGCAGGCCAAGGTAAGAGTTAGCACTTCATTACTCCACCTCTTCTATTTTCATCATTTTTTTCTGATTTCAAGTTTTCGCGACGTGTCAAAAACTCATCTATCCGCAAAAATCCCCTCGTTTTTCAATTAAAACGGTTATTTTACACCCTCAGGTTTTTGTGAACAAGATACCCCTACCAAGGCCTACAAGAAGATCATGAGGAAGTGTGCCCGGAAAACACTCTTCCTAAAGTATAGGTGTGACACTGATGATATCTTCTCCCACGATTACAAGCTTCTTCCCGACGGTGGAAGCTGCACTATTGTGGAAGATATCAAGAAGACAAAAGGTAAGAGTGAAACGTTTCCATTCTCAGGAAGATGGGATTAAAGGAAGATCAAATTGACAATCTTGGTAACCATTAAGAACTAACCATGTTCGCTCTGTTGTTGACACTCCACGCCCGGTTTAAACTATCGTGATAACCGCGAGAATTTTCGTCAATTGAGTATTCGTCAATTGAGTATTCGTCAATTGAGTTTTCGTCAATTGAGTATTCGTCAATGAAAAGAATCGAGTGTTGATAATAGAGATTTGTTCGTAGTTGACGGTGAGTGGAGTGACTATGGAGAGTGGACTAAGTGTGGAGCGGACTGCAAGAAGTCCAAGACAAGGACTTGTATAAAGAGCGAGGATGGCGCCGATTGCGAGGTGGATCCGAATATGGAGATGAGCGGAGCTACCTGGACTGAGGGTTGTGAGGGTGACGAGTGCCCAGGTACATCCCCTACACAAACAATCACAGACACAGACACAGACACATACACATACACACACAAACACACAAACACACACACATACACAGAAACAGACACAGATATACATACAAGCACAGGTCACAGACGCACATGTGCAACTTATCGGGATGCTGCGATAAGCTACGCCGTATTTCAACGGCCCTTATAAAAATAAAGTTCGCTCGCTCAAAATTTCCTACCCTGATACATACACAAACAAACACAAACATACACAAATACACACTTACACAAACAATCACAGACACACAGACACGTACACAAACAAACACACAAACAGACACACAAACATTTCCTACCCTGATACAGCTGAAGAAGAGGAAGTGGTCGTACCCACCGCACCGTGTCTGGCTGGGAGCTACATGACACCTAACGGTTGTGAGGAATGTCCTGAGGATAGCTACAGCGGGGATGGAGCTACTTCCTGTACGAACTGTCCCGGGGGGAAGATTTCCAACCCTGGATCAACCTCCGATGCTGACTGCTATTTCGGTATGTGTGTGTGTTTGACGATTTTATGTGTTTGTGTGTTTGTATATGAGTGCTTACAACTTTAACTGCTGAAGAAAGGTGGAATATTCAAAGAAAATGATGCACTCAATGAAACCCATTTACAGAACCATGCGAAGCGGGAAGCTATATGACAGAGAACGGATGTCTCCTGTGTGGGTCTAACAAGTACAGCGGCGAGGGGGCACTATCCTGTAGCGACTGCCCCCTGGGGAAACTGTCCGATGCTGGCTCTACATCTGTGGAGGACTGCTACTACCGTAATATAACACACGTCGCGATGAATTCGAAATCTAATTGAATTCCGACAACAAACTTCTCCCACCAGGGGGCCCGAGTAGACCCCAGACACCCGAGACACCGAAACCCCCAGACCCGCCAGCAGAGCCCCCACCCCCCGCACCCCCCAA
>CAMPET010000160.1:18455-35517 GCA_946803715.1 Beroe ovata | reverse complement strand
CCCCCCCCCCCCTTTAATCTGATTCCTTTAACCTGATTCCCCATACCCCTATACCCGTAGAGGATAACCCCAAACCCCATGCCCCCATACCCGTACAGGATAACCCCAATACTTCACAGCACCCTGTTCTGCCGGAGGGTACATGACGGACTCAGGATGTGAGATGTGTCCAGCTAACACGTTCAGCGGGACCGGATTCACGGAGTGCACGGATTGTCCAGCAGGAAAAGTCTCACTTCCGGGCTCAACTTCCGAGGAGAACTGCTACTATGGTAAGATTTTCTTCTGCATTACAGATTATCTGTATTTCTCTGAGGTCGAATACCTCAAAACTTCCAAACTCTGAAAGTACGATAAAAACTGTGAGAGAAACTCAGTTCCCTGTGAAATCGTCCCCCATATTCAGAGCCGTGTACAGCGGGTTACTTCATGACGGACGACGGTTGTAAGGAGTGCGGTGAGGACAGTTACAGCCCGGCTGGAGCCATAACCTGCACTCTTTGCCCAGAGGGACAGATTAGCAATGCTGGATCCTCCTCAGTCACTGATTGTTACTATGGTAAGGGAACTGTTGTTACCTAGCAACCGTCTATATTACGCTTGAACAAGCAAGTGGGCTTTATGAAATTTGACTATTGATTAGATACCTAACACGTTAATGCTAACTTGAAACCCGACAATTGATCACGATAACACTGATCATATATGAGATGATAATAACTTGAAGATGGGTGGTCAGCTAACATGTCTCTCAGCCCCCTGCCTCGCCGGTAACTACATGACTGAGAACGGGTGTCAGATTTGTGAAGCTAACACATACAGTGCAGATGGGGCCTCCTCATGCAATGTGTGTCCCTACGGCAAGGCTGCAGCAGCTGGGTCCACTTCAGAGGAGGATTGCTTCTATCGTGAGTAGTTTGTTGGAGGTCCATGATAAGGTGGAAATATCAAATTTGGCGAAAAATTTTATGCCGATTCACTTCCTCCTGATTGATTTGTTCCAGTGCTAAACTCGTCAAAAAGTACTACAAGACGAAATATTATGCAAATTTCAAACATACAATACCTGGTATTACCTTATTACCTATGGACAAGCCTGGCAAAGGAACGATTATTTTCACAAGACCACAAAAGTACTTTATTACAGCTCCGTGCTCTGCTGGTGGCTACATGACAGAGACAGGGTGTCAGCAGTGTGCAGCTAACACGTACAGTGCAGAGGGAGCTGCAACTTGCACCATGTGCCCAGATGGGAAAATCTCAAACCCTGGATCTACCTCCGAGATTGACTGTTACTACGGTATAAACACAAATTATTGGAGGTTGAGAATTGACTGTTACTACGGTATAAACACAAATTATTGGAGATTGAGAATTGACTTTTAACAAACTTCCATTTCTCAACAACTATCAATGATGACAATTATAATAAGTATTCGCTTCTCAAAACCAATCCTTGGACACTCAAGTCACTTGTGTCGCAGCTGCCTGCGTTGCCGGCCATTTCATGACTGACGATGGCTGTCAGCAGTGTCCGGAAGGTACTTACAGTGGCGAGGGAGCAGTAGCCTGNGACTGAGAACGGGTGTCAGATTTGTGAAGCTAACACGTACAGTGCAGATGGGGCCTCCTCATGCAATGTGTGTCCCTACGGCAAGGCTTCGGCAGCTGGTTCCACTTCAGAGGAGGATTGCTTCTATCGTGAGTGATTTGTTAGAGGTCCATGATAAGGTGGAAATATCAATTGTGACGAAAAGTTTCATGCCGATCCACTTCCACCTGAGTGATTTGTTCCAGTGGTAAAGTTTGATGTCAATTACTTTCATGCAAGTGTCCATATTATACCTATGTCCTCACTATACAAAAGAAATTACAAATTTGGAAATCAAACATATAGTACTTGGTTACCTATCAACAAACATGTAAAAGTAATAAATTCTTCTCACTACAGTACCTACAACAAGAATCGCGATTGCCTCCCCTTTCAGTGCCCTCAATAGAGTAGAAATATTACTAAGCTTCACTTCACAATCACTGATCATTATTACATCACACTTTATTACAGCTCCGTGTTCGGCTGGTGGCTACATGACAGAGACTGGGTGTCAGCAGTGTGCAGCTAACACGTACAGTGCAGAGGGAGCTGCAACTTGCACCATGTGCCCAGATGGGAAAATCTCAAACCCTGGATCTACCTCCGAGATTGACTGTTACTACGGTATAAACACAAATTATTGGAGGTTGAGAATTGACTTTCAACAAACTTCCATTTCTCAACAACTACCAATGATGACAATTATAATAAGTATTTGCTTCTCAACACTTATCCGTGGACACTAACTTGTGTCGCAGCTGCCTGCGTTGCCGGCCACTTTATGACTGACGATGGCTGTCAGCAGTGTCCGGAAGGTACTTACAGTGGCGAGGGAGCAGTAGCCTGCATCGACTGTCCTGAGGGAAAAGTGTCCAACGCTGGTTCAACTGCGGAAACCAACTGTTACTATGGTAACATAATTCATTTTGAGATCACGATATACCATGGCTTTTAGAGATCACGGGAGTTTGTAACATGTAACAATTGGAAATAATAATAATTGGAAATAATAATAATTGGAGATAATAAGATAATAGATAAATAACTCCGTTCTTTCAGAACCATGTCTCGCTGGAAACTTCATGACAGAGACTGGGTGTCAGCAGTGTCCAGCTAATCATTTCAGTGGAGATGGTGCTACTGCTTGCTCTTCCTGTCCAGGAGGACAAATCTCAGAACCAGGCGCTAAGTCGGTAGAGGAATGTAGTCATGGTTAGTGATATCGGTAATCATGAGTTCAATGAATTAATGGAAATAATCGTGGATAAGTAGATGGATTTAACAATTGATTTACTACCAAATCATTTTCGTTTGAAGCGGACGAATTCTTGCGCAGGACCATGCGAAGCCGGGTACTTCATGACATTTAGTGGGTGTCAGCAGTGCGGTGAGAACACGTACAGTATGGCGGGGGCTAACGCCTGCTCTCCCTGTCCTACTGACAAGATCTCCGCTGCTGGGTCAACCTCCGAGGGAGAGTGTCATTACGGTGAGAGACAACAAGGGAATATTACCATATTAGGGAATAATGATTATCTTATTAGGAAATATGTTATGATTTTGCGCGTGACATGTACACATGGATTATGACTTTGATCATGATTCATAGACTAATTGATAGGATTGGAATAAGAAATTTGCAGCATTCGAACAATGGTAAAAGTTTAGAGTCAAACAGCTGAGGATGTCGAATATGAAATTTTATCTTCACCAAATGGTGTTCACCTCAGAACCCTGCCTTGCCGGGAACTACATGACTGACACTGGATGTGAGCAGTGTCCAGCAAACACGTACAGCGGAGACGGGGCTCTATCTTGCACAGACTGTCTGGACGGAAAAGTGTCAAGCGCTGGCTCAACATCAGAGATCAACTGTTACCATGGTAAGTGTTACCCATGGAAGCTGTTACCATGGTTAGTGTTATCATTCCATCGGTGCGATAGGTGCCATCAAATATCAATGAAAACCATGGTTAATCTTAGCAATGCTTGTTGACATTAAAACACATTACGTCCCCTGACACTTGAATAAACCCGATAATATCAAAACTATTCATAGAACCCTGCCACGCTGGAAGCTACATGACTGATTCTGGGTGCGAGATGTGTCCTGCCAACACCTACAGCGGGGAAAGTGCCACCGTGTGTACTGATTGTCCGAGCAGAAAGATCTCCAACCCTGGATCAACCTCTGATTCCAACTGCTTCTATGGTATGATAATTCACTAAAATATATGCTGACCGTGTACTGTTTGATCCTTAGAAGCGGTTCGTTTTTCTATAAAATATGTAGTCTTACATGCCCCCCAATTTCAGAGCCCTGTACCGCCGGTCTCTTTATGACCGAAGTAGGGTGTCAGTACTGTGCACAGAACACTTACAGTCACGATGGAGCCGATTGGTGTACGAGCTGTCCTCACGGCAAAGTTTCTCCAGTCAAGTCCACTTCAGAAAGCGACTGTGTTTACGGTACTGGAAACTACAAACTAATAACACTTTGGCCACACAGTAACCGCTCATCCATAAAATTACATAATGAATCCTCTGTATCCCCGCCCTATTGAAATTCATCAAGTTCTTCTACTACTTGAAATCTCATTGTACCTAAACCACAATTTTGGTATTCATTTAAAAGACGAGAGGTAATTCATATTTGTTCTCACAGCTCCTTGCACCGCTGGAAACTACATGACTGAAACGGGATGTCAGCAGTGTCCGGAAAACAGTTACAGTGCCGCTGGCGCTACGGAGTGCACGAGCTGTCCGGAAAACACGTTCTCTCACGTGGCCTCAACACTTGAATCCGACTGCAAATACGGTAACATATGGTTGTTAAGTATATTCTGTAGTTGTTCCTAGATGAAATGACAATGCGCTGCAATTTGACATGGAAATATCGCAATTTCAGCCCCATGCACGGCTGGGAGCTACATGACAGATACGGGATGTGAAAAGTGTGGTGAGAATACTTACAGTGCTGATGGAGCTACTTCCTGTACAAGCTGTGCTGCTGGGACCTACTCAGCTCCTGAATCAACTGAGTGTTCTGAAGGTGCGCCATGTTTGCTGTAACATTGCTCTTTATCTGTCTCTGTTCACTTCAACCAACAATGAGAGCAATGTCACAGGAATGTTGAAAATCTACCAACACGATGGTTACCTTGGTTCAACAGCGTCTTTCACAAGTGACGCTAATTTGGAGGGATACTGGAACAATCAAATGAGCAGTGTGAAGGCAATAGGAACCGGAAAATGGGAAATGTACGAAGACTTTGGCGCATCTGGAAACTTTATTTATATTTGTGGTGGTGACGAAATGACTGGTCTCCCAGATACTCCAACTGAGTGGAACGACAGAGTTTCATCTCTCAAATTCATCCCTGGACCATGCTATGGTAAATTAAGTGAACCTGTTTATCACCAATCCATTCCTACACTCAATCACTTCTCCAGCATCACATGTTGTTGAGAGAAACCACACAATTTGCAGAGTCCTGCACGGCTGGGAGCTACATGACAGATACGGGATGTGAAAAGTGTGGTGAGAATACTTACAGTGCTGATGGAGCTACTTCCTGTACAAGTTGTCCTACTGGGACCTACTCAGCTCCTGAATCAACTGAGTGTTCGGAAGGTGCGCCATTTTTGCTTCAACATTCCTCTTTATCTGTCTCTGTTCACTTCACCCGACAATGAGAGCAATTTCACAGGAATGTTGAAAATCTACCAACACGATGGTTACCTTGGTTCAACAGCGTCTTTCACGAGTGACGCTAATTTGGAGGGATACTGGAACAATCAAATGAGCAGTGTGAAGGCAATAGGAACCGGAAAATGGGAAATGTACGAAGACTTTGGCGCATCTGGAAACTTTATTTATATTTGTGGCGGTGACGAAATGACTGGTCTCCCAGATACTCCAACTGAGTGGAACGACAGAGTTTCATCTCTCAAATTCATCCCTGGACCATGCTATGGTAAATTAAGTGAACCTGTTTATCACCCATCCATTCCTACACTCAATCACTTCTCCAGCATCACATGTTGTTGAGAGAAACCACACAATTTGCAGAGTCCTGCACGGCTGGGAGCTACATGACAGATACGGGATGTGAAAAGTGTGGTGAGAATACTTACAGTGCTGATGGAGCTACTTCCTGCACAAGTTGTCCTGCTGGGACCTACTCAGCTCCTGAATCAACTGAGTGCTCTGAAGGTGGGCCATTTTTGCTGTAACATTGCTCTTTATCTGTCTCTGTTCACTTCACCCAACAATGAGAGCAATGTCACAGGAATGTTGAAAATCTACCAACACGATCGTTACCTTGGTTCAACTGCGTCTTTCACAAGTGACGCTAATTTGGAGGGATACTGGAACAATCAAATGAGCAGTGTGAAGGCAATAGGAACCGGAAAATGGGAGATGTACGAAGACTTTGGCGCATCTGGAAACTTTATTTATATTTGTGGCGGTGACGAAATGACTGGTCTCCCAGATACTCCAACTGAGTGGAACGACAGAGTTTCATCTCTCAAATTCATCCCCGGACCATGCTATGGTAAATTAGGGTGAACCTGTTTATCACCAATCCATTCCTACACTCAATCACTTCTCCGGCATCACATGTTGTTGAGAGAAACCACACAATTTGCAGAGTCCTGCACGGCTGGGAGCTACATGACAGATACGGGATGTGAAAAGTGTGGTGAGAATACTTACAGTGCTGATGGAGCTACTTCCTGTACAAGTTGTGCTGCTGGGACCTACTCAGCTCCTGGATCAACTGAGTGTTCGGAAGGTGGGGCATGTTTGCTGTAACATTGCTCTTTATCTGTCTCTGTTCACTTCACCCAACAATGAGAGCAATGTCACAGGAATGTTGAAAATCTACCAACACGATGGATACCTTGGTTCAACAGCGTCTTTCACAAGTGACGCTAATTTGGAGGGATACTGGAACAATCAAATGAGCAGTGTGAAGGCAATAGGAACCGGAAAATGGGAAATGTACGAAGACAATGGTGCATCTGGAGATTCCATCCATATTTGTGGCGGCAATGAGTGGAGAGGACTTCCAGACAAACCCACTGAGTGGAACGACAGAGTTTCATCCCTGAAATTCATCCCCGGCCCCTGTTCCGGTAAGCTTCACGGGTGATCAAAAGGCAGTTCCATGATCCAATGATCAATCATCAACACATCTAACAATTACTCTTTATAGTACCTATTTCGTGAAGTAGACACAACAAATCTATTTGAACAATCCAATACCAAAATGGATGTATTACAGATCTCACGTACTACACAATGTCAAATGCCGGTGTGACCTCTGCTCCGGATTACAAGTTTAAGGTTGGAACGGTGGGCGACGGATACGATTACCTTGTGATGGTGTTGCTGAGCACTGGCTACTTCCCTGGCAAGGTAAGAAGGATTTCCCAGAAGACAGGAGGCAGTTTGACGCGAAAGAGCAAGCACTTATGTCTGCTTGTAGATTAAAAACGTCGGCTTCTTTATGGGGCCGGAGTTCCTCCAGAATACCGACTTCCATTGGATTGATCTGGACTCAAACTCCTTAAAGCTATGTACAAGCCATGGCATGCTATGAATTCTCATCAATGAAACTATGAATCGGCCATCATCAGGGAAACGGTGTAGAGGGATTCCACACATATGGTGGCGAAGTTGTCAAGTACACCGACTTCCAGTTTCTTGGAACCTACCCCGGATACACAGTTTCTCTTCTCCAGGGAGGAACTGGGTAAGCGGACTTAAATTTTTTGAAGGATTTCAGATATGAAAGATTTGAATTATTTGTTCATAACATCTCTATAACCCTTAAAACACGTATGGAAGCGAGGCGATCAACGAAATATGGTGTTGAAATCGTAGCTGTATCTAAGGCCATTTCTCCGATAATAAAGGATGCCGTAGAATAACATCTAAATTTCTGATGCGCAGCCTTTCTAAATTCTGCGACACATTACCAATCTTCAATTATCGCTGACATCTGATAACCTCATGAAAGACGATTTCGCGAGTCATACCTCCTTTCCGTGTTGAACACTACATCCATCATGGAATTTTTAGCGATCCACATCAAAACCATGGTATTATGACACGAGCTTCATGTTGTTAACCGAGCTATCAATAGAAGTGGACCTACAGACGAACAGGGGGCAATCACTGGAATTGATCTGAGTGGAAACAAAAGATGGGCTGGAGTGTGTCACACTGACAAGGGTGAGTCATGGGATTCACAATTATGCGAACTGATAGAGTTCCCAGTGAGAGCTGGCGAACCGAAACTATACGAGAAAGAAGAACAATGTTTCTGACACTCTGATACTTACACCTATACACTCTGACGCTCTGATACTTATACCTATACACTCTGACACTCTGATGATTACCAATTCATATAACCCAGGAAAAGTTCCCGGCAAGGCTACAGAAAGCAGGGCATGCTGTGCCGTTGACGGCACCGAGTTTTGCACCACAACTCCGGACGGCTATTCTTACGTCGTCGTCGTCAAAGAGTAAGTTCCTTAAGGGGGCTACTTCAAATACTTGGCGAATATCGGTTCATACTGGAAATAATAGTACAGAATCTAACATCAATTTATTTGTTTTTTTTCGGGTTTTCATTGGTTAATGGTCCATATTGAAGTATAAATTGCTTTGCAGGTAATCGCATGAGCACTCAGCAAAGGAGGCGATCAAGACAAATCGAAAGCTAGGGTTCACTAATCCTCGAATATCTTAGAGAAAGGAACTTTCAATTTTGAAGTATAGACTATATGAATTTTCGAATATTTTCAAGCATTTTAATGTTTTAATTATATGAGGGGAGAATTTAAATCTTGACTACTGGTTTTATGACAGAGATGAAAAAGAATAGGTACATCTGATGTGGCTGAAATTAAAATCAAATATATACATGCACAGCTTACATTGATCAATCTGAATTTTAAAAATCATTGGTCTTGTTATCGCTCGTGTGGCACTGAGAAATATTCTAAGATCATAGTTGCGTTATGCCAACTTTTTTTATGAGTTCAGATCAGATGAATTCAAATTCCATAGCTTTTGTTGCTCATCAGATATCAAGTACAACAAGAAATGACTCAGTTCGGCAGATCTGGAGACAGAGGTATCTCAGTCATTGTTCTGATCGGTGATCTGTTTCACGATATCATCGTGAAACTTGTGCACCTCAGCCCAGTGCGGTGAGTCCTTTATCCGTTCTATCCACTCTGTTAGAGATTCTCTAGTTACGAGTAGAGTTGGATTGAAATAGAAAGAGAGCAATAATTTGAGAATGTATCTGAAAATGTGGAAGACTGAGAATATATGATTGAGAAATGCCGAAAGACGGGAATGACTCAAGAATGCTAACTGTGAGACTGTGATCTGCGTCCTTACCCATAGTGCATGGCCACATCTTGAAGTCGAAACAGACCAACTCGAGTATAACCACGATACACGCTACCGAGATATCGGCTACAGTCTTGTTCGAACCCAGGAGCCAAGTCTAAGCGTGGGAAGAAAGAGCCATCATTGGAAGAGGCCTCATATTTGCGGAAATTGATTGAATGACCCCTTTAATTTCTCACGGCAAAAAAGTAAAAACACCAAAAAACCACGGTACCACTAACGCTGCGAGAGTTATAATTGAGTCTCACAATAAACACGACACACGTGCTCAGATACTTACATTGCTATTAGCGAGGTAAGTTTTCTCTATAACGTCAAGATCTTGACACACCTGAAATACGGCTCAGTCTAGGTCATTGTACAATGTCATGGCATTTCGCTCAGTGCGCATAGCAAATTGAGTGTTTTGAGGAATTAAAATGATATAATCCAACTCCTCCTGGAAATAACTGTTAAATATTGTCTATGAGTCCCCCTCAGTTTTGTTCGTCTAAACATGTGCAGGTGGATCTCCCAGGGCGTCTCAATAGTATGATGTAACGGCTGAATGTGGTAGAGTATACCTATACCATGATAAATGGCTAACAAGATAATTGATGTCGAGTAATATAGCGCATCTTCACAGCACATACCAACGTTATTATGAATAATAGAGTAACCATAGCAACGCTGGGTTATATATTGCAATATGATACAGCACTATCGGTCTCCGGTGGCCACCCATATACCTGGGTATTATTTGCAGTAATCATAGTCACGTCTGCAATCATGAATACCACGTTTTAGGGCATCCATCAATGGGGTGTGCAAACGTATCCTCTCAACATATAAATGGCGATATGGAATATTACCAGACACCTGGTTACCATGGTTACCATGTGCCAAGCAGATTGTACAGGCTGTAGATAAGAACTCACCTTGATGATTCCCTGCTCGATAAGACTGTCCGTATCTTCCTCAATAGCCAGCTCTGTGTAGATTTGCGGGTACACATAGCTAAACCCAATATTCCTGCAACGTATCTGTGAATGAGTTAGGGGGAAATTTCAATCACGTTTTTCAATCTTCAACTTAATTTAGAGGAAATCTGATCTCATATCAGAAATAGGTACAATGAAGTAATGAGAATTCACCAATGAAGCTCCTCGGAAGCCCAAGACACTAACTGATCCACGTGAGCCTGTTCTGCTTTTGGGAGGCGAGGGATTTGGAACTGATCATGGAGAAAGTTGAGAATTGCTGGTCTGAAACAGGGCTCAAATGAACCACTTGGAAGAATCTAATACGACACATTAAAACCGCGGTTTTTTAATGCAAACTTGTGATGTATAGAATAAAGCGCATAGTTCTACACACCCTTCAGATATGTATGACTCTCCAAACTCGACAACTGGGAGAGTGTGCTTGGGATTTTTCTCCAGAAAACTGGGGGTCAGGTGCTCGTTCTTCAAGATGTTGATCTCAATGTATTCGTAGTCAATGTTATGCTGAAGGGAAATAGCTGAGATGTTAGTTTGTTTCATCCATTGAAGGATTCACCATAAGGAGGAATAACTAACTATAGTGGTGACTGATCCCTACCTCTTTGCAAAATAGTAGTACAGGTCGGCAAGGGGCTACAACACAGGAACAATAGATTTTCAAGTCATTTGGCATGCCTAGAGGATTGTGGATTGTGTTCAAATCGAGTGGTAAGAGATCGCTGGTCAAACATAGAAATTGGTGGTAGCTTGACAATCAAAGAACTTTAAACTGACAACAACTGCAAAATAGAATGTTATATAAACCATATTTACAAATCTTCTGGTCTGATATTGTTAATACAAAAAAGATTGAATCCCTAACAAAAGCAAATACTGGAATATTCTCGCACTGAGTCCATTATAAGAAGTCACCTAGTCCATTATAAATAGTGATCTATGAGCAGTTCTTTTTGCTGATTTTCTGTACCGTGTGAAGAAGAACTTCCTGGAAATCAATTTTGCTCTTCTTACAAACACTCTGCAAGGCCTTTTCATAGATCTTGTTCATCTTTGCAGATTCTTGAAGGGCATATTTCAAATCTTCTATTTCATCAAAGAAATCTTTGTCAATACCCTTCATTTCTGCTTTCAGTTTCTCATGTTCAAACTTAAGAGTGTCCCTTTCAGCTGTTATCTTGAAGACATCTTCTCGAGTGTTTGATAAGAGTCTTTCAGTCTTGAGTTTGAATTTCTCTAGAGATGTTGTGGCCTTGTTGAGCTTTTCTCTGTTGGTCTTTATTTCTGCCTCCAATTTACTGTTTAAGATCTTGAGATTTGAAATAGTTTCTGAGTTCTCAGTATTATTTGCCAATTCCTTTTCATACTTTCTGAAGAGTAATGATTTGGATTAAGCTTATCTTGTTTAAACCATGTCATCTATCACTGGTCATTTAGACATTTGATGTTCATGCCTTACCTCACTAAAACAGCATGATTTTGCAATAAGCGTGTAGTCTGTTTATCTTCACCAACTTGATCTTCCTTCCTCACTGTTGTCTGGGTCCCCCTCTCAACGCATTTAGCTGGCAACTTGACAACTTCACTGCCAAAAGTATTAAGAATCATATAGGTATTAAGATAAGGAGCAACATGAGATTTCAATCATTGTCAAAAATCAAAGTCAATTGAGGTATACCTTTTTGATATGGTAGCATTGTCCCGAGATAAATTCCTGTACTTTTCTTTCAACCTCTTATATTTAGCAATGATTCTCTCATTCTCAGCTTGCATCTGGAGGAGCAAGTTGTAACCATTTCATATCAACTATAGGAGCTCAATTCGAAAACAACACTGAGGTACTCACATATAGACATGAATGAAGTGAGGGGAAGTCACCCATTGGTAGATTAATTGGTGCAGCAGATTGTCCCCAGCTTTAATGCTATTTCAGCCTTATTTGGAGTGTTATCAGGCCTTAATATGGAAGGAAATAGAAGTGATAACTTTGCAAACTAGGGCGTGACTTTCTGGGGGTCAGTAATGCTAGATTACTTGAAAAGAAATGTTGGAACATAACCCTTATTAGATTAATATACCTATCAAATAAATAATGTGATTAAAACTTGCAATGAGAAAATGAAATTTTACTATCAAAATTTATGTTACACTTTGCACTTTGTGATACATCATCCTGCAGCTGCGCGCCGCGGCACAGTAAAACGGAAAGGACATTGAACAATTATGCGTACATGTTTCACTCATCACTTTACTCAGTGATCTGAATAGATGTAAAAATAAAGACGCGCAGCGCGCGCGGAAAATTTGACTCATGCAGCGCGGAAGCAAGCAAAAGTTGGCAATAACTTGCATGTGTTATATCTGTCCACTATTTCTCCATTCTCGCGCGCGCGCCGCGCGCAAGATATATGCAGTGGCTGTAGACAGATGAAATGAATAACTGTTCCCGCGCTGCGTGACCCAAATACTCCGCGCGCGCGCTGCGCGTCTCCGTGGTTTCTACGACTTTTCAGTTCACTGAGTAGAACAGGGGTGCGCATCGTGTGCACATGAATAATTGTAATCTAACAAGTGGATTACTTCGCACACCACCCCGGGCCGTGCACTGCACTGCCACACGGCTCATTTTATGCGCATAATTTGAAGCTCTATTAAACAAATTTTTTTGCTAAACTTCATTATCGCTCACCACTCACGTTGGCCAATCTTCAATTTGTTATTTATCTTAGATATTGTTAATGTTAGAACACTAAATCTATCAGTGATTTGTGGGCTCCACCTCACTGGAACCTATTATGAAACTTTTTGTCTTTCATCATCTATATCTATACAGATACCTGTCATGGCTATGTTGCAGTATTTCTGTTTTCGCGACACAGCTGTGCATTCCATTAAATTGATGTGCCACTATAAGTTTCATTTATTATTATTATTACCTTTTCGCTATGACTTAATTGTGTTTGATTAGCAGGAATCACGCTATATACTGACTTCTTTATTACTCATTCTGTTTGATTTATGACTGTAACTATATGCTTCAGATGATAGATAAATGTAGACAGTGAGACTATATCAATTGTCTGATACTTAAGGTTAACAATTGTTCTCTTCATATCTAATTAACTTACGATTAATTTAACCACATTCCCAAGGGATGATGCACAATACCCCTGGGTAAGACTTTTAATGGGTTCCAGCCATTTAGATGACATTGATCTATCCCAACTCCAGGATCCAACAGGAGTGTTTCAACCTATCCAGGTATTTCTCTGTTCTATCTAATTGCTTTTTTCTGAGATATTATCTATGATTATCTCTAATTAGCATTCCATGTCATTTGAATTCACCAGGTTGTTGGCAATGGAACTTATGGGCAAGTTTGGAAAGGAAGGCATGCAAACACAGGTCAGCTGGCAGCTATCAAGATCATGGACATAACTGCTGATGAAGAAGATGATATAAGATTGGAAATCAATGTTCTTAGGAAAGTATGTTTTTGAGAAAGTATGCCCTCTTATATTCCATCCCATCTTGTTGATCAAACTTTCCTGGACCACTTAGAAACTATGACCAATATTATAAAACATTTCAGTATTCAAATCATCCTAATATAGCAAGATATTTTGGGGCTTTTATCAAGAAAAACAGGACAGCAGAAGATCAGTTATGGGTGAGTTATTGAGAGATTCAGTGGAAATTCATCCAGTGACTCCATTGATGCAATCTAATACAACCATTTTCACAGCTTGTTATGGAGTATTGTGGTTCAGGCTCGATTACAGATCTAGTTAAGGCCACTAAACAGAGATGTATCAAGGAAGACTGGATAGCTTATATTTGCAGAGAAATTTTAAAGGTGAGCCCAGTAAAGCTTTGAAACTTATCTACTGAGAATGAAATGGAGATGATTGGTGGGATGGACGTAACATGTGTTCACTATCCATAGGGCCTGGATTACTTGCATCAAAACAAGATCATTCATCGTGACATAAAGGGTCAAAATGTCCTGTTGACAGACGAAGCCAACATTAAGCTTGGTAGGGAGATCATTGAGTTGGACAGCAAACTTGAAAATACTCTCAACATTCTTGTCATAACTAATATTCTTCTTGCTGCAGTTGATTTCGGTGTGTCAGCACAGCTTGCTCGCACTATCAGTAAACGAAGCACGTTCATTGGAACTCCATATTGGATGGCTCCAGAGGTTATTGTGTGTGAGCAGGACTCAAATGCTTCTTATGATACGAGGAGTGATATCTGGTCTACAGGAATTACCTGTTTAGAAATGGCAGAAGGTTTCCACTTGAGTTGTACTCCATCATATCATTTGTGTTCAGAGTTCGGATTGCCAGAGTTTAGACTGTTTATTAACACACAACCGTTGTCAGGTGAGCCGCCGTTGTCAGACATGCACCCGATGAGGGCCCTCTTCCTGATCCCCAGACGAGACCCGCCTCGACTCAAGACACCCCGCAAGTGGAGCAAGAAGATGATCAAGTTTGTGGAGCAGTGTTTTGTCAAGGATTACCACAACCGAGCGTACACTCACGAGTTGTTACGGGTGAGATATAGCTACTCCTTCATAATCTACTCCTTTATAACATTGTCCTTCATAATCTTCTCCTTCATAATGTAGATAATAGTTGTGTACAATGTTTCCCTTCAAAAATCCGGGACAGAGCAGCTTGTTTTTATGTGTGGCTCAACCTTTACCCCCAATGATTGCTCACCTTCCCACTCTTCCAGCATGATTTCGTGAGAACGCTGAATAATGAGCGAGTGATCAAGGCTGAGATTAGGGAACTCGTGGAGACCACTCGACGCGGACGCGAGAGTCATCGGGAACCGGTTAGTCTTTTTATCATTGTTTATTGTAACTATTGTCTTATTACTCCATAATCTGTTTGTTAGGAGTTATTCTAAAATGCTCACACTATCCAGTGTATGCGAAACCGATTATCAGATTTACATGAATTTTTTGGCTGTCCGAGTTTCTAATGGTCCTTGAGCTGTGATAGTAGTTCCAATTCATCCGTAATTATCCATTGCAACATGATACTGAGTACCATTGACTGTTTGGTGATTATTGTCTATTGATCGGTTGACTGATTAGCTAATTAGGTAATTAGCTAATTAGGTAATTACCCTGCAGGAGCAGGATGAGGACGATGATGAAGACCAGGAGGAGACCACGGCCGGCGACCAGGAGACGTCCACTCTGATGCGACCACAACAACAACCAGCCGTCCCTCCTCAACAAGGTTACACGTACTTCCCTGGTTACACGTGTGTGTACTTCCCTGGTTACACGTACTTCCCTGGTGCTACACAGTAATCGTGGTAACACACAGTGGTGACACTACGTACGTGTTAATAATCTGGTTCATGGTTCCATAACTATCGGGGTAGTGAACCACACCGTGGCAATCATGGTATGCATTTCTCTGGTTGTGTGTATGGGTATTGGGTACGTATACTGGTATACTTGCATCATAAATGCCATCATGTTTTCTGAGACCCCTGTACCACGGTATCTTGGTACAAAATAACGGTAGCCAAAACGTGCGTTGAATATTTGAGAATTTGGTCTGGATATGTTTTTGACCTAACCGAGGCAACAAAATGTGAAGCTCAAGCTTGGTATTATGGTGGAAGATTATTTCTAGAATAAACTGCAAGTAATTTGGAAATACATCCGCGATTCTTTGTCTAATATAATCTGCAGCGACAGTTTCCGCGCGTGTGTTGTAGTAACTTGAGTAGTTTATCGTATGTTAGTTTTAACACTCCTCTAATGTGTGTGTGTGTGTGTGTGTAACTGTATAATGTGTGTGTTTGTGTGTGTGTACTTCAGAAATGACTTAATAAGTGTTTAATGGATATCGTGTGTTTCTTCCTTCGACTAATCCGAGACAGGCGGAAAACTGTGATAAATTGATCAAAAATGAATGTTTTCTCCGAGTCTAAAATCCCTCCCTCTCTCCTCTCCCTCCCTTGTTGTGTTATTCTATAATAATCAGGCAATTTCTCTTTTTTCTAGAACATTCATACATCATACCTTGGCATAATCCTTTCCGTATTACATTTTGTATTCATGTTGATCATGACGTTATTACTCACACTAAGTATATTCTTATAGTCAACTGTACATTGTTTCATTACAACTATAATAGTAGTCAGTGTATACAATATGGTGTCATAGTATGTGTGTANAGTATTTATCTCTTATTGTTTTCTTTATTTATTTTTTTTTTTTGTGTTTTTTTTTGTGTGTGTGTGTGTGTGTGTGTGTGTGTGTGTGTGTGTGTGTGTGTGTGTGTGTGTGTGTCACACCTGTTCAAATTGTGGGAATCCGATAGCACTTACGAACCTCGAATATAATATTCACATACATAGCGAATGATAACTGAACACAATACAGCATATATCATTGATATATGCTGTATTGTGTTCAGTTGAACAAATACACAGTGTATACAAATCCCACAAATACACATATCATTGACCATGCATGACCCTAATTTCCTGTTTCTCTTGGATTCTTGCCAAAATTTGGAACACTCATAATCGAGAGATGAGGGTAATAGGTGTTTCAAAGCAGCTTTTCCTCAAGTCATCAGTCATCAAAGCTTGAAAGTTGACCCAAGAGTCCAAAATCACCCACCCCAAAATCTCGGACCGTATGTTGATCGTTCACAGTTTCACCTGATATCCAAATTTATCAGTGAAAATAAGAAATTCGGTCCGTACCCGTATCGTTGATCGTTTACTGCTAAGCACTCAATTATTAATCAATGATCTAATATAATATATATGCCCCATGTCGTTACGTCGGTCCATATAACGCCTTATGACGATCGACGATCACTCACTACAGGTACAAATTTGCCACTAACATATCCCCCTCCCTGGTTACAGACACGATTCAGCGAGGAGGTGACGAAGTGAGGACCACCCCACCGATCAGTACCATGGAACCAGTGACGTGTAGCACCAGCCCGGTTCAACTCCAGAACAGAGAGATCATGGAGGTGATTATTGGGGGGGGGG
>CAMPET010000160.1:1090-18393 GCA_946803715.1 Beroe ovata | reverse complement strand
TTGTGGGTGTTAGGGGTTCGGGTCAGAAGTTTTAGAGCATTAAGTACTGGGGGTGTCTTGGGGGTTTTTAAGTAATGATTCAAGGGGATAATCAGGTCCTATAGAAGGTTTCATTTGGTAAAGTGTTACGCACGGTTATATTATGCGTTTGTTTGTTTGTTACAATTTATAGAAAAAGGGGAACGTGAGTTAAGTTATAAACTCTCTTAACGCCACTTTTAATCCGTAATTGCAATTGCAAAAAGTTTGATGTGATTAACTTTGACGCATTGAGGCAATGATAAGACCATTATTTCAATATCTGAGGAGGACACCATCAAGGAGGACGTTGTTCACGTGACTCCAACCAGAAGGCGGGGGGAGGGTGATGTGGCGTCCATCCCCATTACTACCACTACTACTATTGAGCAATATTGAATTATGCGTCATTTAAATTTTAACTGAACAAATTGTTAGCACAAGTGCGAGGTTCAATGTTCCGGATGATCATTTCTCCAATAATTGCGATTGATTTATCAATGTCGTAATGCGATAGATTGATACTTGGACATGGTCATCTTGTTATTTTGTCGTGATTTGTCATTGCTAATCTGAATCCCTACCGTACAAAAGGGAAACTCTCACGTTCATCGTTGATCCTTGGACGCTACCATTTCTCGTCTGTTTTCTGTTACCAAGCCCCACTATTACTCGCCTGAAGTCGATAGTGAATCGAGTGGTAACCCCTCCGACTATCTGATTTCACTCTCAGACCTCCCCCAGACGATGAGCTCATCCCATCTCCTCATCGCCTCGTACTTCTCCCTCGTCATCCTACTAGATATCCTGGGCAACGGATTCGTTCTCTACGCCACCATAGCTCGACGTGCCATCAAACTGGACAAAATGTGTTTGTGGATCATACAAAACCTGGCCGTGGTGGATATTGCCAGCGCTATTTGTATTGTCCTTCCCACCGCCATATCGCTATTCGCCGGGGAGCGATGGGTACTCAGCATGTTCCTTTGCCAAGTCTTGTTTTCCTACAAGTATTCATTCGTCATCGGGAACATACTCTTCATCAATGTCATGGCTCTGAACAAACTCCTCCGGTGTCTCTTCCCTTTGAGATATCTTGTGGTTACGCGAAAAATGAAGTGGACCGTTACCGGAACCATTGTATTCATAATGCTGACCGGTCCGGCACGGAAATTGTATACTATTTTTGGCGCAAAGTCGGCGTTCGTCATTTACTCTCGTCCGCACATGTCATGCATCGGATACCAGCTGATTGACGGAGTTGAGCAGTATCTACACACGAAATTCGAGCAGGTCATCAGTTATGTGTTCATTGTCGCTCCCTCACTGTCCCTTATTGTCATCAATACCTCGCTAATCGTTTTCGCGGTGAAGTCCACAAACCGAAAAGTTAACCGGAAAAACGTGATGGTCGTCCTTCTGGTTACTCTCGTTTTCATCGTCACGTTCTTCCCGTTTTTCTTCGTTTTCCAGAAGTACAACCACAATTTCGTCTCTGCTTCTCATAAGATAAGAATTGGGGTCATAATCGGACTGATATCGTCTTTCAGCAACCCGATCATTTATTTCTTCACCAATCCTGAGTTTAGAAAGTTCACCTCCTCAAGTGTACGCTGGTGTTTCGGTCGGTCCATCATGAAAACGTGGAGCACGATCCAGCTGAAAATCCGAACGAAGAGCTCTCGGATTCGATCCTTGGGTAAAAGTATCCGGTCAGACTCTCCCTGGGACACGAATAAAAGTGTTAAAACTTCAGAATTCAAGGAGACTGAATTGGATAGGGGGAAGATTGTGGTACCAAAAGAGATCAAGGTGGAAATTGGGAGAGAAGTGAGAAAAGATGTCGGGGCAGGAATGGTTAATTCGCGAAGCTGTCATGCTAGATTCCTTGGTAATGATTCTGAAGAGGGGGATTGTGTTGATGAAGGAGTAGCTGATGAAGGAGTAGTTGGTGAGGGAATTGTTGGGAATGGGGTGTTTGTCGGGTGTAACACGTATTACGAAACTAGGAAAGTGGTGTCAATGAAGAATCGGCGAAGAAAGAGTGTCTCTGAGATTACCGGAGAAAAGGATTCCGAGATTTGATCCATTTGGGAGACTTAAATCCTTGTTTGGACGTCAAGAATTAGACTCATGGAGCTATGAAAGATAGATGACTTACAAAGGTATGAAGATCATTGCAATTCCTTCTACCTCACATCAAGGAATAATAGACTGGTGTTATGCTCCGATCCTGACTCCAGATCAGATCTCCAGATTTCGGAACATGCAATCCCATCACTGGTTAATGGTGATAGCGGGACATGAACTATGACATCATAAGATGGGGACAAGGCTGCTGATATCACGGAAAGAGAATCCGACTTGATTTTTGATATCATATTTCACAAAAGAAATGTTACTGTATAATATGAGTGGAAAATGTAATATACTCCTGATTATGTATTAAATAGGGGTTCCTACTTGTTAGATCACGAATACATATGTGATGAGGGTTTAATTTTCCACCAATTTCAATTTCGAGTACCTCAAATATTGGAGGTTGGAGAATGAGTGTTATCTGTGACACTTCAATGTGGCCTGTCAACTAATTACTGGGTCTGTCAACTGGGTGTCAGAAAAATGTCAGAGAATGTATTTTACTCGCTATTCATTGTACAATGTATACATACATAGATAGGACATGCTACATTAAACACACAAACACACACACACACACACACACACACACACACAAACACACACACACACACACACAGTTCACCTCCTACTGAAACCAAACTCTGAGTACATCTAACGTTACTCAATACTCATGATAGGTACAAAACATTCACTATATATCGGGAATATAATGATTCCCAGATGAACAATAGATGCTGTTGAAAATTTTGATTGAGTTACAGGCAGGAGAAAGAAGAATAATTTTGCGATAGATCTATTGGTTTTCGTGAAAAAACGATATCTTTGAATTGAAAGACGTGAAAATGGTAGTCTGTACAGTCTGTAGGATTAATTGGAGTAAAAAAATTATGGTAAATTCTGTGGAAGCAGTCGAGATTTAACTATTGTGTAGTCATAGAAATAGCTATGAATATTGTCTGAGTCGTTGTTAATAATGATACTGCCATGTGTGCTATTAAACGTGATTTTACCATACAAATATCGACAGTAACATTCNCACACACACACACACACACACACACACACAGCTCGACTCCTACTGAAACCAAACTCTGAGTACATCCAGCGTTACTCAATACTCATGATAGGTAAAAAAACATTCATTATATATCGGGAATATAATGATTCCCAGATGAACAAAAGAAGCTGTTGAAAATTTTGATTGAGTTAGAGGCAGGGGAAAGAAGAATAATTTTGCGATAGATCTATTGGTTTTCGTGAAAAATCGATATCTTTGAATTAAAAGACGTGACAATGGTAGTCTGTACAGTCAGTAGGATTAATTGGAGTAAAAAAATATGGTAAATTCTTCGGAAGCTGTCGATATTTAACTATTGTGTAGTCATAGAAATAACTATGAATATTGTCAGAGTCGTTGTTAATAATGATACTGCCATGTCTGCTATTAAACGTGATTTTACCATACAAATATCGACAGTAACATTCCTGTGTTAAACTAGACAGTGTACAGCAGACAACTTCATGGAATTCTGTATGTAGGAGTCTTGGTTACTTCATAATCTCAGAACTGTGTTGATATCAAGTTTTGTTATCTCATTATGTGTGTATGTGTATGTGAGTGTATGTGTGTATGTGTAATGTGTATGTGAGTGTATGACGCACACATACACTGTATGTGTGCGTTTGTGTGTAACGTCAAACGTCCGTTGATGTACGTGTGTATGAGTATCGGCACAAACTTGAGGGTCCATTTTGGTAATGTGCTATAAAAATTTATAATTGAATTGAATTGAATTGAAGTGAGTGTATGACATATGGTCATACAAAGTCACATGTCACTTTATAGCCCTTCTTCCCATCCTGTATGTGTGTGTATGCGTGTGTTTGTGTATGTGTGTCCGTGTGTATATATCACGATACCATACAATGTCACCCTCTCATGCCAGGATACCAGACTATACACACGGCCAAGTTCTTATCTACTACCACACACACACCACTCTCTCTCCTCTTCCCATATCTCACATAGAAATCCCTTCTATAATCCTATCATTGTCTTTACCATGTAACACTAATTTCACCCCTCTCCTCTCTAAAACAACTTACCCTTAAAAAAAACAACTTACCCTTTTCCTCAAAATTTACTCAATTTACTCACCACTATCATCCTCTAACCTTAATCAGCCCCCGTTTCTCCCCACCCATAGTAACTCACCCCATCTCCCTCACCCATAGTAACTCACCCCAGCTCCCTCACCAGGTGTTGGAACGGGAACGGGATTCCACGTCTCTGGGGAGTCAGAATTCTGATGAATGTGACATGGAAACGGCGTTCAGAACTCTTCTTGTCGATCACACGCAAACACCGGTAAGTTCCCATTTTCACATTTCTGATGTAGTTATAGATCGATTTAAGTTTCTCAGAGTGCGATTGATTCACCTGTCCAAGGAATAACTCGAATTTGATGTGAATGGACAATAAGTGTACAAACGTGTGCACGCTGTACACTATGCAGTACATTGTACACAAGTTGTACATACATTGTACAAGTTATACACACACATATATATACAAGTTGTATACGAATTATACTGTAGTTGTACACATTCTACACAGATTGTAGAGTTTTCTCAAAGCGAGGAGCCTGCTCTCCGTGACGCGTTCCAAACCCTGATCGGCACGCATAGTGCGCCAACTGCCACTTCCACTCAAAGTGGCGTCCCACCCGCCTCTCACGAGAGTCGAGTAAGAGAGAACTTTTGCTGTTCACGTGCTAATTAGTGTCTGTGCTGCATCTAATTAGATCTAATCATTTAATGAGATCTAATTATGTGTCTGTAATGGTGATGCTTGTGTGGTGTACACCGTGTTGCTATGTCCAAAGAGGGAAAAATTCCGAGAAAGCTTTCCCCGATTTTAGCTGGTGTTTGCTTGTGTTACTACTGCTGCTACCCACCAATCAGCTACCCATGATTTGTTTGAGAAAAAAACATCGTTGATAATGATTGGACATGCAAATTGTATCAGTTGCATGTGTTAATCAGATATCACCAATTATCTCCTAATTAACTCATTACCCCCCCCTCCCTATGACGAGTGATCCTTCCACAGACCTTCCACCGAAAGAAGCTAGATATAGGACCAAATTTCAGTATCTTGTTAAATTTCAGGCTGCCTTAGCAAGGAAATCCACACAATTAGCCGAGGTTTTCCCTTTTCAGGCTCACTCAATTCACTATCTGAAATACTGTCCATCGAATAATATGTAAATAATTATTGCATAATGTGCATAATGTACATTGTGCTTGCTATCTAGGACATTTGTAAATCTACATGATAATTTGATGTCCATACTGGGCTCATAATTCGCAGAAAACCCGATGTGAAATCTGTGGAATTAATTCTTGCCACGGAATATTTTTCTTCCATTTTTTACTCCAGTTTTTGAGTTACAAAGTGAAAATGGAGTAAATAACAATGTGAAAGTGGATTGAATTCTTTTGTACACTATTTTCTGATCATCTTCTTCCAGTCGTTGTCTGACGATGGCGAAGATGACGTATTCCCCGAAGTAACGGTGACTAAAATCACGCAATTACATCATCACGCATTTAATTATGCGCACATCTCGATTAAATCACGCATAAAAAGTTCCGGCTCCTTCATTCACCGAATTCTACTCTTTTCATGTCAAGATCTATGTTTGGGGATAAAGCACAGTTGTCTATTGATACCGCCTGAGTATCGTAATCGAAAGCATCTTCGATATCTCAATAAAAATGGCACACTTGTACCAATTTTCGATGAAAAATGGTTGTTTCGTGTAGGGCGCGATGCAAAATTTGCGATTTGACGCATTTGGTCTTTTCTTTCAATGACGCGCGCGGCATTGCGCGATTGCGCGTTCCGCGCGGGGCCGGCCCTCGGCCTGAAACACTTGTCGGCACTGAATCGCCGATACTTGACGGCGAAATTTCATCCGTAATGATTGAAATAGGGACGTCAGAAGGCAAAAATTCTTCTCCTCATTTGCGATCATTGTTTCCGTTGGCATTGCGTCGAGCAGATATTACTTTATCTTGCACCAGATGGAAAATTCAACGTTTCGCAATACATGAAATTGTACAAATTCTCGTATGTGTATGTCATTTTGTGTGTGTGTATGTGTGTGTGTGTGTGTGTGTGTGTGTGTGTGTGTACGTGACATGGAGGACTTCCCATATACCTTACAATGGTAGCTCGAGGTGATGAAAATGTCAATTAGCAACTCTGGGGAAATGCTATGTATGTGTGGGCATTATCTCTAATGTTACATTACTGTGGTTGCCACATACATAAATGTGCGAGTCTCCGAAACTGGCATAAACTGCGAGCTCAGATCTGGAGCAAAATATTATTGTACACTTCGGCTCCAAAAATTTGCATGAGCAAATACAGCACCACTTATGTGTGTGATTGATTCACGATGATTTGTGGTTGAATAGATTCATTTGAGTGATATCATTGATTACTTGGCCTAACTGATTGATTACTTGGCCTGAAAACCCCACTCTACCCACCAATCTCACTTCCACTAAGACCAACTCTCTCGAACTCAGGCTACTCTCCCACCCCACTCTCTATCTCCCATCCCCCCTCCCCAATTTTCTCTTCGCCACCGCTCTTTCTCTTCATCCCCGCGTCTATCCAGGGAATTGTTGAGCACGTGGAACCCCCTCCCGATCAAATGAATGATCTGAGCAAAGTGAACCGCCGTGAGGATTCCAACAACAACATCAGTCTCAATATTCTTCCCACAACATCGGTTCAGGTGATTATAACCGTCATGACTCATGATACAATCGATTCAGCGATACTTTTGCTATCTCTTGACGAAGTGGTGATTGTATTTTGAAATGCCCTAATTTCAGATGCCAAATGGTAATGTCCAAGACACGCCAAACATATCGCATACAGAAAACACCGCACCCGTGGCGAATGGGACAACAGCCGCTCAGGTACACTGAAACAAGTCCCCTTACCAAGAAATACCTTTTTATTTCTCTGCCGTTTCCTGTGGCAACGCGAGAAATTTGAAAAGGACATGATTAAAAAGTGTGAGATAAATCTCTAGTGATCCCCATGAAAATATTTCCTTGTGTTTGAACAGGAGGATGACGACGATCAGGAGGAGGATACTCCGGTTTCCCAGCAGGACATTACCGTGGAGTCCGTGGAACAGGTCCTCACCAATCGTCAGTCTGATCCTCAGGTACAATTGGATTGTATTCTTGCATGTGTATGACACGCGCTGATGACTACAAATTGCAGTTGCGTGCACAATCGATACTCATCTCAAAAGCTTGATGACAATATTTTGTTTGTGATCCAGACCATATTTTACTCGTGTTTTGCTTTCAGGAAGGAGTAGATACCGGTGAGAACGACCAAGCAGAATCCCCTCAACCGGCCACCTACGTTCCGGAAATCAGGAAATATCAGAGGAAGTTCAACAATGAGATACTCTGCGGCTCGCTCTGGGGTGTCAATCTATTGATAGGTACATGTTTTATAGTGTGAAGGTTGTGCTCGGACAGTCAAGATACGCCAATACGAGGGAAGATATCCTTTTTCTGAGTCCCACCCTTCCATCTGAGTGCCTCATCCCCTCTCTCTCCCCCCCTCAGGCACAGACAGCAGTCTCCTCCTTCTCGACCGGAGTGGGCAGGGAGAGGTGTTCACCCTCATCAAGGGTCGGAGATTCTCCCAAATCGAGGTGGATGATCGTCTCGGCATCATGCTGACGATCTGTGGTCGGAAGAACAAACTCCGGATGTACTATCTCGCGTACCTGCGGAGTAAGATTATCCGGGATGAGGAAACGGCGAGGACGGCACAGAGTTTTATCTCAGTGGGGACACCCCATGAGTTGGAGCACTGTGTTCACTTCAAACTCACGACTTTCAATGAGTTCAGGTATTAGGGAAGATTGGATTATACGTAAATCACCCATCACGTTAGTCATCACTTTTCTGAATTGGTCGCTGATTAATTCCCTCTTTTTTTGAAAAATTTCCTCGTGAAGAATTTTGTGAAAATTTCCTTGTGTTCAGATTCCTTGTGATCGCTCTGAAGGACGGCAGTATCGATGTGTATGCATGGGCACAGCGACCCTACCAGAAGTTCATGGTTTACAAGAGTTTCCCCCAGCTACAACACAAACCTTGCCTTGTGGACCTGATGATTAATGATACGGAAGGAAGGAGACAAACATTGGTGAGAGGAGAGGGGATTATGAAATTCAGAACTTTGTTCGAAAACCCAGATATGTGTGCGGATGAAATATGTCAAAGCGAAGGAGGGGATTCCGAATTCCAAAACTTTGATTTTCTCTGGATTGGGGATTGATTTTAATTTGATTATGACAAAACATTGTGACACACCTCCGTTTCCCAGGTTTACGCAAGTAGTACTGGTTTCCATGGTATTGACATGGAAACGGGGAATGTTCGGCTCATACACGCACCCAGTCCTGTTCCTCGGGGAGGTGAGTGGGGGTGAGAGCGAGAGGGGTTGAGTGAATGACTGAGTAAGTTGGGGTGAGCGTAAGATGGATTGTTAAAACAAGAATCTGCAGAGTATTCAGTGAAGTGGATGATCATATTATCATCATCATTGAAAGCGATATGATTGACGACTCAATGTAACATATTCCTGCCGCAGGGATTCACCCGCACGCCCTGATAAAAATCCCGCACACCCACGACGGGCTCTGTGAGCTACTGCTCTGCTACGATAATGACGGGGTCTACGTGGACCATCAGATGAATATTATCAGTGATATCAAGCTCCAGTGGGGAGAGCCAATCGCGTCCATTGCTTACATCAGCACAGGTAGGGGGTGATCAGAAAAACAAAAGCGAAAACAAAAGCAATATAAAGCAGTATCAAAATTGGAAAACTGCAAACTAGGTATGAGAAAAAAGTGAAAGCAAAAGTTTCGTTCCCAGGTCAAGTGATGGGTTGGGGAATGAAAGCTATCGAGATACGGTCAGTGAGGAGTGGAGCACTGGAGGGAGTGTTCATGCATAAGAGAGCCCAGAAAATGCGCTTCCTGTGCGAACGGAATAATAAGGTAAGAACCTGGTTTTCACACTCATTTGTGTGGAAAGTTCTGTGGAAAGATTCCCTTTTCTAAAGGTGAAATTATTTCAAAAACATGTGTAATATGAAACGGATTTCAGGTATTTTTCGCTTCGATAAGGAACCAAAACAATTCGCAAGTGTACTTCATGACTCTGATCAGAAAACCAGGCGCACCACCAGTACCAACTTGAAGTTACCACCTATCACCATGTTGTCATGGTAACGCTTTATGATCACGTGACACTTCTGTATGCTCACGTGACATGCACAGCTCGTGTTTGTAATATCACGTTTTCAAACGGCAGCGGATTTATCTTGAGTTTGATGCATCTTTTCGGCATGTTTTATATCATGAATCTTCAAAAATGATCGGAAAAGGGCAACCTTTTTCCTAGGTTAATGAAATTTCATGATCATCAACGTTCTTCATATTCCCAGATTTTTGTTTGAGGCTGCTTCTTCACTGTGCACCAGTGTTTTATACCAGTTCCATAGCCATCTTCCTCGCCAGTTTCTTTTGACTGTCGCTGGACTTCGAGACTTGTAAACAAAACTGTATTATTTTTAATTTTGTAATTTCACGAAAAGTTAGATTGAAATCAAATTTCATGAGTGATTTAGATTTGGACATGGAATCTCATTATGGAAATCGGGGGAGGAATCTTCAGAATAGACATCGTATGAGTATTATCTCCCGCTGTTCTGCTGACTGAGTCATGAGTGTGTCTAGTGATCGGATTAACACGTTCCGTACCCTCGTAAAACAGCTGCAGCCTTAACACTAACAGTTGCTCATGAAATAGGGCTTATCTTTGCACGTGGCAGTGCAACTGCCACGTGCAAAGATAAGTGACAGTGACATGATATTCATCATTATTGGATGCTAGAAGTGAATCAATATTAAAGTGGAATTGTTCAATTTATATTGCGGATCCGATTTTCAATGACAACAATGGCATGGCTTCCTGTTCTTACATTCTATCCGAACTCATTGCCTGATCTGTTCCCGCGCTGCCTTGTCTAGGGGTTTCCCTACCGTCGGAGCCGCGGCAATTCCGCCCAAATCTTGATCGGATCGCGATTCTTCACGTCGCGTCGCAACACTCAATTCATGATCCCGCGCCGCGCTGCAGTGACCCAAATAGTAAATACTCCGCACGCGCGCGTGATTTTTCTACGACTTTTCAGTTCACTAAGTGAATTGTGAAGCAACGAATGTTCCCGCGCTGCGTGACCCAAATACTCCGCGCGCGCTGCGCGCGTCTCCGTGGTTTCTACGACTTTTCAGTTCACTGAGTAGAACAGGGGCGCGCAACGTGTGCACAGCAACGAACAAGGCCAAGGGCGCGCAGCGTGTGCACAAACACGCGCCGCGCGCAACGTGAGTGTTACCGCAAACAATTGTCAGTGCTATCTTTATAGCATTAGCTGTCTACTGCACGCGATGCAGATGAACTGAAGGCGCGCGACGCGAGCGCGAGAAACAGTTGACAGACGGTATCTTGTAAAGCGGTACACTTGCACTGCGTGACACTGACCCAAATCCTCCTTGCGGCTCAGATCACAGAGCAAAATAAAAGCCGCGCCCATGGAATTTGGACGGATAGATAATTTTGTATAATTTTCCCTGCTCCCGCTGGCGGTACTGTACCCGGAATTACTATCAGTTATTGAAATTCAGTTTCAGAGACCATATTGATCAGCACTTATTGATGAATCTATAGTGTCAATTTATTTGTTTATTTGTAGGATTTTACCCTACCCTTGCTGGCGGGATTTTATCCCTGGATTGAAAATTGCGCGCACTGACGGTAGGGTA
Source organism: Beroe ovata (assembly GCA_946803715.1). Lineage (NCBI taxonomy): Eukaryota > Metazoa > Ctenophora > Nuda > Beroida > Beroidae > Beroe > Beroe ovata. Next base: position 7,288 of record CAMPET010000160.1, on the reverse strand, counting down.
AAATCCTACAATTTGTTTATTTATTCAAACCCAACTTCGAACTAAACTTTATTCCTTAAGCTACATACTTTCTTCCCTACATCAGCTGATCACACAAAGTTTGAGGTTATGGTATACAGCGTTGTGATTATGAGGCTGAAAGAATGATATTAAAGACAGATGAATAAAAGTGTCCTTCCTCCAGAATATAGCGACGCTGTGAAAAGTAATGGTATGTTGATCTCTTTAGGTTTTATACATCTGTTAAATAACTGGTTACTAGTTACTACCTATATATTTACCTGTGTGATTATCCCAGGGAGTAATGACAGTTGTGGAGCATGGTATCCTGATCATTCAGCAGATTTTGCTCACCAAAATCCCCAGCATGGGATTTTTCCTAGAGAATTTGAAGAAATAAGACGTGGTCAGCTTCAAAGGAGTGAATCTAAAAGCTCTGGATCAAGCGGGGGTTCTAATATAAGGGTGAATAGTAACCTTGTGCATGCTCAATGTTGCAATATGCTTGTGCACCAACTTGCCTATACTCACCCAAGTTTTTGGTTTCAAGTTTGGTAACAACAACGCTATATATAACATGAGTGAACAAAACTACAACCTGACAAAAGATCTTCCTCCTGGTTGGGAAGTGAGATTCTTATCAACAGGTTAGTTTATTTTATAAATGCATGATCTAATTCCCTTGTGCATTGCCTTACTATGGCCAGTACTTAAATGTATTGCTTCATTTTTTGGCAGGACGTATTTACTACTGTCACCTCCCTACTGATACTCAACACTGGAACCATCCCCATGAAAAAACTGATTTGCCTCCTGGTAATATGCAGTGCCCATAATTGTTGATTACATGTTATCTTGATAACAAGGAAATGAAACATATTTGTTTCTCCTATTTTCAGGCTGGGAGCGAGTATTCCATTCAGAGTATGGAGAGTACTATGTGAATCACATCAGTAAAACAGCACAGTTTAACCACCCTGGACCTCTCAACAGTGTTGTCACTGGGGAAGAGCATGCACAAGCTCTGGCTGTGAGCCAAATTCTATTTATAGTCCTCAATGTTATTTGGTATATAGATGGAAGATAGAGTTTGAAGATGGATTATTTCTCTCTACCCTTTCCCCCATTCTCAGGCAGTGAAACACAGGAAGATGCTGCAAGACAAGGTCCACAGTTCCACCTATGTCCCTCCCTCTCAATACTTGATTGAGGTCAGACTCCATTTCAATGATAATTTGATGGCTCTTTAACAATCGGAGATGGGCACGATCTTTTAAAGGATAATAGGTGCCTTGCGAATATTACCATCTCAATCCCAAAATTTGCCAGCTGAATGTGATGTATTCTGTCTTGTGTGTTGTACTGTTGTGTTCTGTAGTGTACGACACACCCACACCATGTCTATTGTTCTGTGTTTGGTTCATAATGAAAGAATTAGCAAATACCAGCCGCTCTAGTTTGAAATAATGGAATAATTTGATGTCAATTGGCAATTTGGCTATAGTGAAATCTTGACGTCACTTAACTTAAATGAGGGAAGAGTTATTGGAGCAAGTAACAACTCTCTCACTTCTAACCCTATAATTAGCTATGTTTGCCTACGAAAATGAGATGCAGTTCGCTCTGGCTCTTGTGAAAGAAGCTGCCTCCCGACTTTTCCTTCCTGCATTCAACTCTGCTAAAGTCGTGGAGGAGAAGGCGTCTTCGTCTGATCTCGTCACTGGTGAGATATATAGTTAATACTTAGGTGCTTTGTGATTGATTCTCTATTTAACGGAACGAACTTTTTTCAATTCCACCCTAAGTTGAGGATTATTGGGAAGTTAGTTGACCCCTCATCATCCCTGTAGAAACGGACAAAGCAATAGAGCATCTCATCAGCAGTAGAGTAAGGGAGAAGTTTCCTGAACACGGCTTCATAGGAGAGGAATCGGTCGCTGACAATGGTGAGTGGTAATAGTGGTGTCAATAGAACTGGTGTCAACGGAAAGTGGTGTCAACAAAAAGTGGTGTCAATAGAACTGGTGTCAACAGAAAGTGGTGTCAGTAGGAGTGGTGTCAATGGAAAGTGGTGTCAATAGATGTGGTGTCAACGGAAAGTGGTGTCAGTAGAAGTGGTGTCAACTGAAAATCGTGCCATTAGAAGTGGTGTCAACGGAGGGTGGGTCTGTTACAGTGGTGTCAGAACTAAGTGTTTTCAGTAAAATGTCTCCACGATACAAATTGTAGGATTTCATTTTTAACAACACTCTCCTCCCTCAGGTAAAGTGGTATTCACCAGCGGTCCCACGTGGATTGTCGATCCGATTGACGGCACGATGAACTTCGTCCACCGCTTCCCGCACACGTGCATCGTGATCGGGTTCGCGGTTAACAAAGTTGTGGAGTTCGGCGTTGTTTATAATCCCGTTCTCGACGAATTGTACACCGGAAGAAGGGGGCACGGAGCGCAAATGAACGGTTTTGCGATCAGATCCAACCCCACGACCCAGCTCTCCAAATCGCTTCTCGGGTGTGAAATGAGCTGTTACCAGGACGCTGATCGTCTCGCTATTAAAACCCGTAATATTACGGCTGTGTGCAGCGCGCCCGACGCGTGCCACGGGGTGCGAATGCAGGGCAGCGCCGCGCTGAACATGTGTGCGGTGGCGCGCGGCGCGCTGGACGGATATTGGGAATGCGGCATGCATATCTGGGACATGGCGGCTGCGAGTGTTATTGTTAGGGAGGCGGGGGGCGTGGTAATCAGCCCGATTGAGGGAGAGGAGTTTGATCTGTGCAAGAGAAGGGTGGTAGTGGCTGCTACTGAGGAGTTGGGGAGAGTGCTACAGGGCAAGATACAGCATATCGAGTTCCCTTCCGACTAGGGGGGAGAGGAGAGTGTTTTATTTTTCCTTCGGTTGGGGTTGAGATGGTTTAAATGTACATTGTACAGCTTTCTAGTGTGTTATCTTTACATTACTATTTTTTGTCATTATGGAAAGAGCAATATGATTCCGTTATGTATTATTTAATGTTGTATTTAACGATAATATCACTGTAGTATTTGATGTTTGAAAATGTTTAACCTCAAATAGAGTCTATCTTATCTCCACAGTTATATCAAGATTTATTTCCGATCATCCGATTGGTTAACGACTGATTGGTTAACGATTCTGATTGGTCCTCGTCTCTCCCCGTAGGAGATCCCTGATTGGCTGGTGGAGTATGCCAACTCGCACGACCAGGAGTACGAATGGGTGGAGGAGTCGTACCAGGACTTGGATAAGTACCAGACGATGATGACCCGGCTCTATCGTCAGGAACTGAAACATGTCATCGAGGAATACGAGGTGAGAGGGGGGAGGGGAAGGGTGGAGGTAGGGGGAGGGGAGGGGATGATTAATAATCACTTTACAGAAAGGAGGGAAAAGGGAACGAGATGGTAACATGAATTGAAAAATTCCCTCCTCATTTGGGAGTGCCCAAAGTGAAATACAATCCAATTTACTTTTCGCTATGCGATTCGAGATACTATTGCTCTGTAATGAGATACGAATCATTCCAGTGAAACATCTGTTGTTGATTCAATCTTGAGCGTGTAAATCACGTTTCTCGAATTCCATTTGAAATTCCATTTGAGAAATATATTGAACATCACAACAAGGAATCACGCCTATTCACACACAGAGATACACACAGACACACANACACACACACACACACACACGAACAAACCCACACCCACACACATCCCTTGTACTGTATTTTCCCGCAGGATTACAGGAATAGGATAATCCGAGAGCTCGAAGAAAGGATGCAACTTCACGATCTGTCCCAGACAGCGTCTACAGCAGCTGATCATAATCGGGAAACTTTCGTGTGAAGAGACGTCTTTTTCTGAGAGACGTCTTTACTTAGAGTAATGTCTTTGCTAAGAGAGACGTTTTACAATGGAATGTCAGCTGTTTGATGTCTCCCATTTGCTGACAACTTAGTTTTCAAGCAACAACAAAGCAGAATTTTCAGTGTTGTGTACAGCACACTTCTTTTTATCTTTTATTTCATTTTGAATGGATGACTTATGGTCAACCTCATACTTTATCTATAACACACATTGATCGTTTTTGTATATTTTGTTGGATATGTATTCTACTAGATTCATCATCAATGATTATTCATCATTTACGATTATGATTCATCATCTTTCAAGTTCACTTACTATCTTAGATTTCTGATTTCAGAAATAGAAACAAGCTTTCAATTTTTGAAGAAAATACCACTCGAGTTTGTTTATTTTCGGCAATCGTTCTGAAACCATTGACCTGAAGATGATTTTCTATTACTAGTATTTCACATTCTGATGATTAATTTTTAAGGTCCTCTTTTACTTTTTTACTAAGCACGCTATCACAAAACTTAAATCAAGGAAGCTGTCTCACTTTTTTATCAACGCAACTGTTTCCTTTTTAAATACGATAAGCAATTGATATAATCCTTTGATGATCCTCTGACCACGTCTGAGTAAACTGACGTCACTGCCCATGTCATAGCAAGTGCATGACGTAGACTGAAAGAAATATGATTCAACTCGGTTGATGGATTGGAGATCTGTAGAGATATGAATGGTAGAGATCAAGGTAAGTAGGAGATACCAAACTTTTCGCATGTGCAACTTGCGGAATCCTTTCCCGAAATCCGAATTATGCCAATATTTTCCGGTCTTCATGCGACATTCTGTAGTCAACGCTCACTGCTCAAATATCACTGCTGACGATCATAGCTCCACTATCATTTATTTAATTTCCAGGGGTAATCCTCCCGTGGGAGAAAGGATGGGGAACCCCGTGTTACACATTCCCCGCCCCTAGTGGTGTCAACACCAGCCGCATGTTCGCCGCTGACACCAGGTTCATTGACACCGTGTCCTCTTCTGCTTCCTCCGACACCGCTACAACTTCGGGTAACTGCAATAAATCCCGACCTACGACTATTAATTCCTATCACAAAATCGATAATTGTGCATATAATTGACCAATACTTTACTTTACGTTCGTCCTTCACTAAGGGACAAACTCAGAGGCCGAGAGGCGTTTCCTCTTTGGAATATTCCAGATTATCCCCCCTTTCTCTCTTCCTCAGATCCGGCCACACCGACATCCACACTCCAACCCAACGCCTCACTCCTAGTACCTGAGAGTACACTCCACTGCGGACAGTATGTACTCCAGACACTACTCACCGAGTTCAGTCTTCAGGTGGACAAGAAGATTGCACATGTCCTCCGGGATTCCGTGGTANTTGATGATCCTCTGACCACGTCTGAGTAAACTGACGTCACTGCCCATGTCATAGCAAGTGCATGACGTAGACTGAAAGAAATATGATTCAACTCGGTTGATGGATTGGAGATCTGTAGAGATATGAATGGTAGAGATCAAGGTAAGTAGGAGATACCAAACTTTTCGCATGTGCAACTTGCGGAATCCTTTCCCGAAATCCGAATTATGCCAATATTTTCCGGTCTTCATGCGACATTCTGTAGTCAACGCTCACTGCTCAAATATCACTGCTGACGATCATAGCTCCACTATCATTTATTTAATTTCCAGGGGTAATCCTCCCGTGGGAGAAAGGATGGGGAACCCCGTGTTACACATTCCCCGCCCCTAGTGGTGTCAACACCAGTCGCATGTTCACTGCTGACACCAGGTTCATTGACACCGTGTCCTCTTCTGCCTCCTCCGACACCGCTACAACTTCGGGTAAAAGCAAGAAATCACGACCAACGACTATTAATTCCTATCACAAAATCGATAATTGTGCATATAATTAACCAATACTTAATTATTTACGGTTGTCCTTCACTAAAGGACGAACTTAGAGGCCGAGAGGCGTTTCCTCTTTGGAATATTCCAGATTATCCCCCTCCTCTCTCTTCCTCAGATCCGGCCACACCGACATCCACACTCCAACCCAACGCTTCTCTCCTCGTACCCGAGAGTACACTCCACTGTGGACAGTATGTTCTCCAGACATTACTCACGGAGTTCAGTCTCCAGGTGGACAAGAAGATTGCACATGTCCTCCGGGATTCCGTGGTAAGAGTCAAGTGACTTTTTGGTCGCTCACGACTCAGTTTAATCACCCGATCGTGGATATAGTATCAAGATTATTAGACTGGAGACGATGAATGATACAGAGTTAAGTTTTTGCGGG
>CAMPET010000159.1:153855-164955 GCA_946803715.1 Beroe ovata | reverse complement strand
TCCTTAATCACAACCCATGGGAACTAGAGCAGACTCTTGTTGTTCACCCATTGTTATCAATCATTGTTGGACTGTTGGTGGAATCAAAGTTGATGTCACAACCCATACATCTTGCAGTGAGGAAATCCTTGACAACAATGCTTTGGAAACTGTAAATAGGAAGTTTATTGAGAAGTGGTTGACCGAGCAACAGATCTGTGATTTTAAGCTTACAATTAATATAAACAGATTTCATGTTTCCATTTTACTAGAGCCAAATGATGATGGATACAAATACCATTTGTTTATTTCTTTGGACTGCACATTGAGATCAATTGCAGTTCAAACAGATGAACCCTGCCAATCCCAAGCTCAGAAGCAAAAACAATTTCAGAAATCGTATTCAATAATTCAAACCGAAACAGATATCAATCAAGGCAGTGGATCTAGTCATCAGATGCAACAATATCAAAAATCCTTGCTACCATCTTCTAAGCCATCATTTTCTCCAATTCAGGATAGAACAGAAGTGAATCAAGACTCTCAATATGTACCTTTGACGAAAACGCAACATCAGAAAAATGTTATCAAGAAATCTAACTCTGCAATTGAAGCTCAAACAAAAAGTAATCAAGGCTTTCAATTCAAAACTCATTTTTCTCACCCACCCGGCTTTAAGATTCAGAGTAGAAAAAATTTTCAGTCTAATTATCACACTTTGAGTGCAGTGAAACAGTCCAATTCGGCTGCAACTCAGATTCACAATGAATCTGTTAAAGTTGTAAATAAGACTACTTCTACTGTAGTTCACACTAATACAGAAACTCAGGCGACAGAGCAAACCACACCCGAAATTGTCAGAAGACCTTTCTCAACCACCATGTTTAACCCTGATGTTGATGTTACTATTGGGAAAGATCCGAGTGAAAAAGCAGTTATCAAAAGTAAAACAGGAAAGGTGTCAGAGCTTCTTAAAAGAAAAGCTCCATCCGTGAAGGAGGATATTCTTTTGTACCATCAATCTCTACCAAAGAGAGGCTCTATTAAACTTTACTATGATGATTCAGAACTACACAAGTTAAGATTTAGATCTGATCATGAAAAAGAAATTGAAGAAGAGAATGAACATGAAAAAGAAAATGAAGAAAAGAATCAAGTTGATAATGAAGAGGCTGATCCCAGCCTGAACAACTCAATTGGCCAGGAAAAAAGACGTAGCTGTATTGTATCATAACTCTTCACACAAAATTTTTGTTCTTATTTGGTTCTGCCCTGTTACTTTTCAACTAATGTTTGAATCAGTGCCCAGTTTCAACACTGTTAATGATGCGTTTAAGTAGCTTTTACTTCATCAAACAGCTACTTATTTGGTTTAATAATAATTTATTGTTATAGATGTATGGATTTTTACTTGCTGTAGAATAATATAAGTCTCAAATAAGCTTCTCAATAATTATTCATCATTATTTAGTACTCAGCAATGTTCCATGACTGAGATCTTATAAGATGCCATACATCAGCGGCGGTAAGAATTTCAGAGTTTCTTGATTGGACCCCTGATTCCTTAGATTAATATCATTTTCAAATCTGAGGCAGGTTTCTACTCATGATCGATTAACAGGCAATGTTCAAGACAGTCGGTCAATCAATGGACTAGATTCTGTGAAGGATTTCTTTTGGGGAGTGATGAATTTTATATATCTCTTGTAAGTATATCGTCACAATGTCACGGACAATTAACTTTTCCTGATTGCCAATGTACATTGGTATTGTCAGATGAATCCTTTATCTACCACTCATTTCAGCTTTGTGTCAATGGTAATGGTGAGTGATTTTCACAGATATTTCATTTTGTCTTCAAGTGCGTACACTTAGCACTGACCATTTAGCTCACACCAATATGTCCACAGCCGAACAGCACTGAGACACGAATAAGCGGTGGCGGGGAGAGGGGTCCCAGACATCCTGGCGGCAGGTAACTACTAGTTACCATGGTAACCGCTTGTTACTATGGTTACCCTAAGAATTGTGAAATGTGCTCGTAAATCATAGCAACCTGAATCACGCTTAGTTATCCTCTCCCCCAGACGAATGGGTGGATTTGGCGGACGAGGTTCAGGTTTGAATTACTGTGACTTTCTGTTACTATGACACTCACTGTTATCATGACAACAATCATTGTTGTCATGACAACAATCATTGTAACCATGACAACATTCACTGTTATCATCACAGCAATCACTGTAACCATGACAACACCGTTTACACTCGCTGTTTATAGGTCCATCACCGCCGCCAATGGGCGGGGGAGGATGAGGAAGGTAAAGTGTCTCTGCTGGTTCAGAGGCACGGTGACAACGCTCATTATCTGTTACCATCAGTTACCATGACAACTGTTGCCACTTAGTATAGTGGACATAATTATATAACATTTTGCGTTTTTATTTCTTTTATTGGGATATTTAATGAGATTCTTTCTTGAATTTTGTATTTTACTAAGCTGATTCAGATGAGTTTCCATAAAAGGAGATCGATAATATAGATTGATTGAACCAATAAATTAAAAACAATAATCGTGATCGGTAACTAAGAGATACTAGAGCGTTGTGTACTAGTGAGAGATGCAGTATGACGTTGATTTTGTAAACCTTCTGAGGATAAAATTGACTGATAGCACTCTACGAAAACATTTCATTGATTTTAAAATGAGAATTGTTTATATCAGAGACACAGTGTTTGATTTGATAACCTGTTGACAATGCATTCTCGATTAACAGTTGTTGTAACCATGACAACGCACGCTGTAACCATGCCAATGTTCCATATTCTCAGAATGTAATGGAGTTATGGAGGACAGTCAGGTGATATCACAGACACAATGCCTTGTTTCGTTGAGTACAGAGGGCAGCATCATTCCCTTTACACCAGGTAAGTGTTACCACAGCTACATCGTGATTCACTGTTACTATGGTGTTACTATGGTGTTACCATGCTGTTACCATGGTGTTACCGCGCTCTCCCTAGGTGATGTGTACATCTGCGCGAGTGAAAGTACTAATCCGAGAGATTTGTGGTGTTTGGTTGTGCTTCACAAACGGAATTTTCCTCGAAAGTACAGTATGATTTGGCAGCTTACCAAGATTACAATTCGCAAGAGAGCTAACAAGATCTGTTTCATTGTCATAGAGTTCGACTCCACTAATCAGGTATTCAGTGTTTCTTGAGCACACTGTAAGTGTAAACATGGTATCACTATAAAATCATTGGGAGTTCGTCTCACTCTAGCCAAGAATTCCCTCTTATTTCGGGTTAAGAGTACGCCAAAAAAGTTTTGCCACAGACTCATCGAAGTTGCGGAGTAAGTTAAGTTCAAAGTTGAAAGTTATGGAACGTTTCGGAACTGAGCCAAGTTGTTAATATCGTGAAACACACACACACACATTTTACCATTACTATTCAGGTGAAACTGAAAGATTTCATAGTGGACCCGTCTGGTTTTGCGAGGATTTTGGATTTCTGTTACGAGCACAAGTCTGATCCGGAGCTCATAGACAAGCTGCAGAGTAATCGTATCCCTGAGAATGCGCAAAATGGTGGGTGTTCCCTTCATCTACCCCCCTCTATATCCTTTCCCTAACCCCATAACCCCACCCGACACCTCTACCCCACGCCACACCTCTACCCCACTCCACACTTCTACCCCACGCCCCTCTCTACCCCACACCCCTCTCCACACCCCTCTATTCATTGTATTCCCAGGTTCCACTCCGTGCAACACGACTCACTCCACGACTGCTGTAAACACTTCCCCCGATTCATCATCCTGGGGAAGCACACTCGACAACTATGAGGAGCACTCCGTTTCCAGCTTGTGCAGTCTGGAGAGTGCAGAATTCGTGGATAGGAATATACTACGGAGAACATGTTTTGGGAGTAGTCTGCGAGTTCACGACGCTGGGTGTATCACCCCACCTGTCAGGTATGATAGTTTCCATGGTGACAGTTGCCATGTTACCATGGTAACACACACCATGGTTACACTATGCCACACAGGAACATAGCTAGTATTGAGGAGAGGAGAGTGATAAACGAGGCAGATGTTGACGATATCCCAGAAAAACTTCCCTCAGCAACCTCCAACAAAATACTCCCCGTGAGCCGTGCTGAACTCCTAGCAATGCAGGTTACCATGACAACACCTACTGTTTACACGACTGTTACCATGACAACACTGTGAAAATGCCAAATTATAATAGGGATTTGCATAACAGGGTCCCGCTGTGAAAGGAAGACACATTCAGAGAGTGAAAGAAGAACGGGGCTCCAGGAGTTTAGGGGATTCCCCAGTTCAGATAATCTTGAACGGTACCTTCCCCTTATAATCGACCACGTGACTTTTTACCGTACCCCGTGTGCCCCCATCTAACCGCTTCCCCGAACTCAGGCGATGTGATTGATTCTGAAGTTTTGTCAACCTGCTCGTCTCGACTTTCCTCTTCCTCCCCTCCCTCTCTTCATGACTCACAGGGCTCCACACCTCCACGACAATTCTACGTGTCCGCATCGGAACCGAACACTTGCGTTGCTGAACTTGTCATCTCTTCCCAAAGTCCGAACAAGGTAATCCTATAGATTTGTTCATGGGGGGGGTACAACAATGTCATGTTTCATTTGTCAAGTTCTCAGAGTCAGAGGAAAACTAGAATTTGACCAACTCCATGATAAAGTAATCATTACTCACTAACAGCTCCCTTATCTCACTTACCAACACTTACTACCTACCATTTTTACAGTCACGTCGAGATAAGGTGAGCAACACTTACCCTGGTCTGGCTCCTTCATCAACTCCCTCATACTTGCAAAACTTCCCTGATGTGAAGAGAAAATCGAAAAGGAAAACTTATCCGAGGTATGCATAAGTAGGTAATGGGTTATGCCGGCCTTTAACTCGGGAACCGATTAGATTGACGTGGAATTTCGGTTGTCCGAGTTTCTAATGGTCCTCGAGCTATGGTAGAAATTTCAAGTGAATCGGTCCATCCGTTTGGGATCTATCCTCAAGTGCTCACTCCATTTGACCAGTATTGAGTAGATAAGGGGTTATGTCGGCCCTTAACTTAAGAATCGATTATCGGATTGACGTGAAATTTTGGTTGTCCGAGTTTCTAATGGTCCTTGAGCTATGGTAAAAGTTTCAAGTCAATCGGTCGATCCGTTTGGGATCTATCCTCAAATATAGACTCAAATAGACCAGTATTTAGTAGATAAGGGGTTATGCCGTCCTTTAACTCGGGAACCGATTATCAGATTGACGTGAGATTTTGGTTGTCCGAGTTTTTAATGGACTGAGCTACGAAGTGAATCGGAATATCCGTTTGGGAGTTATCCTCAAATGCTCAATGAATTGATTATTGAATCAACTCCTCTGAAACCCGTCACGAATTTTTTCTATTGATGAATTTCCCTGGTAGTTAGATTTATCAGCAATATCTTCAGTGGCTACCAAGGCTCAGTGGAGTTGACGCAGCAGTCACTTGACAAGAAAAACAAAGTGTTCAACACGAAAAGTCTCGCTCTGCAAGATCACGCGCTGCACACTAACGCACTGTTGCCCAGCAACAAGGAAATAACGCGTGATATGACGTCACGTGTGTCTGAGCGGAGGAGAATTCTCAGCGACAACACTTCTTCCTCCACAGCTGGGAATGTGCGTTGTAAACGACCACGTGTAAACGCGATACACAGTCGGAGGAATAGACTCCGGTCCTCGCCAATTATACCTGATAGACGGTTCTCCAGCTATCTTCAGAGAGTACAGAACTCACTCGAGGTGCCTATCGACTGACGATGTAAAAACTAGCTAGTTTATGAACATGAGTCTATGTGCAAAACTGAAATAAAGCTAGATGTTTCGTAATATGTCTCAAACTAGGAATCCAGTAAGGGTGACCAGTAATCCCAACTTATGTGCTGTTTTTATTTTTCAGAACGAGTTTGGCGGTAGTAACAGAAACACGAACACGTTCGCTTTCAACGACGACGATGCAAATCCACCACCCCCTCCCATACGTGACATAATGACACGTGACATAGAGACACGTGAAATAGAAACACGTGATCTGGGCACACGTGATGAACCTAGTGCTATAGAAACACATGATATAGAAACGAGTGTCATAGATATGAATGTCATGGAAACGCATGAAGTTGAAACACATGAAGTTGTAGCGTGTAACGAGGAAACAGCACGTCACATAGACACAGCTGAAACACGAGTTTCAGTCACACGTGCACCGTCGCCTAGACAACAAGAAGTGACACTGTCGCCTAGACAACAAGAAGTGACACTGTCGCCTAGACAACAACAAGTAACACTGTCGCCTAGGCAACAACAAGTGACATCCGAGGAAACAGTGGAATACGAGGTGACAGATGATCAGATTGTCTACTCAGAGAATGACATGACGGCAACTATTCTAGATGGACCTATCATGGACAACGATCACGTGACTGAACACGTGCTGACTTCACAGAGTGTGGAGGAGGGATATCACACTGTGAAAAGTGAGCACATGTTGGGAGAGGAGATAATATCTGATCAGGGTGAACCGCCCCCAGTACAATCAGAACCAACACCACCACAAGGGAAGAGAGAAGAGAGGGGCGCCACTGAGACTCGGAGTCTGAGAGCACGGCGAACAGAGATTGCTGACACCGCCTCTGATGCTGACACCACCAACACCAACACTACTACTGTTACGACCAAGACAAAGTGCTACTCTGGTCTGGGACTGGCAAAACCTCATGGGTTCATTAATCTGGGAAACACATGTTATATGAACTGTGTGTTACAGTGCGTGTTAACAGTTCCCTCCTTCAAATCAATTCTCAACACTCCCTACAACCCTATAAAACCAACCTTACTGAGCTGTATCAGTAGTCTGATGAAACACAAGTCAGTAAACGGGAGCACCAAGGAAAAGAGGGAGCTACTCACAAGAGTTAAGAAATTCATCTCGGATGCAACTTCACTGTTCAAAGGCTCGAGACAGCAGGATGCTCACGAATTTCTGGGCAAACTGTTGGACGTCCTCAGAGAAGAGAGACACAGCTCACTAAAGTGCCCCGTGTCCCGCACATTCCAGTGTGAGGTGGTGCATACACTGCGATGTATGTCCTGTAGCGCAGGGGGGCAGAAAATGGAGCAGTACTACGATTTCTCGCTCAACTTGCCAACACGGAGTAATAGTAAGAAAGTGTCGACTCACAGTCTAGCTGAGTTACTGGACAGCTACTTTGCTCCAGATCAAGTTGAGCTGCGGTGCACTGTTTGCGGACACGATACAGCGCACGTGCAACACAGATTTAACAGACTACCACAGACATTAGTTCTGCACGTGCAAAGATATTCTTTCTCGAGGAGTGAGTAGTGCGTCTTCCTACTGGTTACCATGGTTTTGACACGTGTGAGTCACGTGTTGACACGTGTGAGTCACGTGTTGACACATTTGAGTCACGTGTTATGTTTTCAGATGGCGGGAGAGAGGAAAAGAGGCAGGATAATGTCTCAATTCCAACACGTCTCGACATAACTAAACTCAGCAAGAACATAAGCAGCAAAGATACACTTCTCGATAAGAACTGTGAGTTTTGGCAAGAATTTTACCCATGTGTAATATCCGGGGTGTGTAATATCCTGGGAGTTTAATATCCTGAGAGTGTAATATCCGGAGTGTGTGAAATATCCGGTGTGTGTGTGTGTGTGTGCAATATCCGGGGTGTGTGCGATATCCTAACTCCCCCTAACTCCAACTCTCTCCCACTAAGATAAGAGAGTCAGTATCCCTGACAACTCCCCAATTCCTGTCCCGTGTCATAATCTCAGAACTCGGACTAAGGGGATTTACTCTCTACACGCAGTCATATCGCATCTTGGTAAGTGTTTCTCACAGTATAACAGTTATATCTCTCTATTGTTGACCATTCATCATAGGAATTCTCCTATTTGGAATTCCCCTATATTGTACAATTCTTCCCCCCACTCTCTTTGACAAAATTATCCCCCCCCCAACACGACTCCCTCTAACTCCCTATTAGACTCCCCCTAACACGACTCCCTCTAACTCNNNTATTAGACTCCCCCTAACACGACTCCCTCTAACTCCCTATTAGACTCCCCCTAACACCGCTCCCTCTAACTCCCTATTAGACTCCCCCTAACCCCACTCCCTATTAGACTCCCTGTCTAACTCCCTCTTCCACAGGGGAGTCGAGGGAGTGTGGGCACTACATTTGTGATGTGCAGGAGGCGGGGGAATGGTACTTCTACGACGATGTAAACATGCACCGAGTCGACCTGTCCTACGTACGCGCGAAGCGGAAAAACTCTTGTTACCTTTTCTTCTATTTGCGGGAGGACAATTTATTGGAAGGATAGCGCTTTATATTTTATACTCTGCCCTAATTCTCCATACTTATATCTCTCAGCTGGATTGCTTTGAGATATCTTCAAATTCAGTACGGTTATTCCAGCACTAAAGAAAGACAAAATTTCCCCATTCTGCGAAGGAGGTTGCGCCAAAATTCAATTAAATTCGGATTCTACGGACGAAAATGGCCTGGATAGGTATCTTTTGATTATCCTCTGTGGTGAAAAAATTTTCAGCCATCCTGGACCCATAGGTTTGGAAATGTGTTTCGTAATTCCACTCATTTTACACACAAGGATCCAAGATGATTAATGGCGAAAATACGATTTCCATATAAATATCATCGAACCCCCATGTAATTTTGGATGCTGAATCGATTGGAAATGGTATTTTTGGCCCATCTTGCTCCGCTGAAAGGCTAGTGTGACCGTATTTTGGAAACCAGCGTCTTTGCACAAAATATGACTGAGAATATTTCACAGGAGATTCTCTTGTTTAGAACAGAGCCCGTTTTAACCAAGTTGAATTATCATCTCTGAACTTTTATTCGATAATATTCATACATGTTGTGAAGTCTAATGTTCCTTTATAGAGGTTTTACTGATTGATACCCGTAGTTCCTTGAAATTGTTGTACTAAACGAGAATGTTCATTTTAAACACCCTAATAACTGTTTTTCACTTGTTACTGCCTCACTCAATATTGCCACTCTACAATCAAGGACGCACATTTCAATGTAATGTTGCGTAGCGCGCGCGTCTGCTCTTACTCCAAGCTGGTTTAGGAAATCTTACCACGCGTGTTCTCGGTCTTTCTGTGTAGAATTCGCGATCCTGCATTACACGTCCCTCACTTCTTCTATACTACCACGTTGAAAAGGGATAAAGGACGCATTTTGACTTTCTAAATGCATTCAGTTCCTCCTTTATGTGGCGAATTCTGTAGAATACAAAGAAAAACGATGTGATTCATAGATCAGAAGCATCGAACTTCAAATAATGAACAACTGAAATCAGATTCGTACGCGAGTAGCGAAATGCTCATTCACAGCAGTGTAAAAACTCCCAGATCGAGTATAATAGAATAAAAGTATCACAAAGTCCTCACAATATCGCTCTGTGTTACTTGACTGGGAACCACGGTTTCTTTTCGTACACCTTGGGATCTTTGAGGGCACGTTTCCAGGCGAATCTGTTAGTGTGACGGATGAAGACACGATAATTATAGTAGATCAAGTAAATACATGAAGTGATAAAAGTAAAACTTTCATGATGACAAACCTGTAGTTTTTGCCCTGTTTGGTATCTGGAAACACTTCACCACCATCTTGTCTTGGCTCCTTCATAAACTTCATATCTAGTTTTTTAGAGCGCTGAAACCAGTGATATCTTTCTGCTCTGTACAAGTTTTTACCGGGGTACTGCCCTGTTAACAGTGGTGTTATGTTTACAATGCTGCCATGTTATTAACAGTGGAGTTATCATGTTTTCAGTGGTGTTGTCATGTTTTCAGTGGTGTTCATGTTGTCATGTTTTCAGTGGTGTTGCTATGGTAACAGCTGTGTTGCTATGGTAACAGCTGTGTTGGCATGGTAACATCTGTCTTGTCATGGTATCAGTGGTGTTATCATGATAACAGTGGTGTTTTCATGGTAACAGTGGTGTTGTCATGGCGACATATAGCTACCTGTTATTCTCCAACCCTCTGGGGGAGGGATTTCAGACTGTCGTGGAATATGCGGCTTTATCTCGGCTATCATATCTGGACGCGTCAGTCCAGTGCCTGGCAATACCGTATCATTAATTGTTATCAGGCGCTACACACAGGGTAACTATGGTAACCGTGGAAACTCACAGAATACAGAGTTGTTAGGCACCAATCCAGTTTTGTGGAGTAGACCAGGCTTATCCGGTCTCAGAATATCTTCAATTCCCACATTCGGTTGGGAAAGCTTCTGCTTTGCAACTTCCGTCAGTGACTGAAATATAAGAGTGATTCTGTGTTTCCCTTATCACATCCCAAGTCACAATTAGTGAATTCCACTACCTCGAACGTTTTAGGCTCGTAAATTGCGAGTTCAGCTAGCATCTTGTTATTGAGCTGGACATCACTCTGAAACAATTACCATGGTAACAATTTATGAGCTGGTAAAACTCAGAAACGATAGAGACCATGACACTGGTCAAATTACATAACCATAGTACAACGCGACACTGGTAACATGGTAACAATGGTGAAATGGTAAAAACTCACTTTTGCAAGGCCAAGTCGGAGTTCAAGGAGGGATATACCGTGCTCTGCAGCGGCAGCATCAGTTCTTGTATAATTAACCTGTATATTTGAGTGTATTGGATCATATTATCCCAATAACAAGTATTTATTATTCTTCAGTCTATTATATTGATGAATTGAGGATACATCCGACACACTTGATACTTCTACCGAAGCTCAAGGACCATTAGAAACTCGGACAACCAAAATTTCACGTCAATCCGATGATCGGTTCCCCAGTTAGTGGCCGCCATAACCCCTTATCGACCCAAAACATGTCAGTTTGAGTGAGCATTAGAGGATAGCTCCCAAACGGATCGACCGATTGACTTGAAACTTTTACCATAGCTCAAGGACCATTAGAAACTCAGACAGCCTAAATTTTACGTCGATCTGATCATCGGTTTTCGAGTTAAGGGCC
>CAMPET010000159.1:105771-141454 GCA_946803715.1 Beroe ovata | reverse complement strand
TGTGTGTGTCTGTGTGTGTGTCTTTGTGTGTGTGTGTGTGTGTGTGAGTGTGTGTGAGTGTGTGTGTTGATGACACATTGCTAACCCATCACTAGGAGGATTCCACATGGCTCAGCAGTGTCAGTCCCCCATAGTGCCGGTAGTGATATACATGCCTCCCTCTGTATACGATAGTAAGAGATGGGTGTTTGGTCGTGGTGCTATCAGAGTGAAAATCTTGGAACCGGTCCAAACAACTGGTCTCACCCCTGGTGACGTCACAGAACTCACAAACAACGTTCAGAAGATGATGCAGGATACGCTGGATGAGCTGAGCAAGCGAGAGTGATGTTTTGATGACGATATCATTGGATATCATTGGATATGATTAACTGAATGGGATGTAAATTATATGATTTGGTGTGTGATGAGTGCAAATTTGGATCTTATCATTTACTGAGTGATTGATTTTATGACCGAGATTATATTCATGCGTTTTTGCCATTGACATTTGATAGTTTTGTTTCCATATACCTAGATTCATGTGGCAAATTTCCGATAACTGTTCATATTGATACGATTATGGTAATTGTAATATTGTAATATTGATTGTACTTTACTTCACATATTTCACGTTTATTTCCTTCCTATTTTCTGAAAGAAAGAGATGAAAACTTGAAGTCTTGAGTTGCGAGGATTTTTCGCTATTGTAAATTCTAAACTGAGATTAATGTCTTCCATAGCTGGTGATGCTTTGAGTTTGAAACACAACAAAATGTAACCGGCAATATTTCCAATATCCTGGAAACTCGGTCCGCTATAATTCATAGTGGATAGTGGTGTCAAGGAACCGAAATGACAATGGAACAACAGGGGCAGAATGTGGTGCCACTCACTCTTCTGATCGATTACCTCGTGCAGAAGACTTATCATGATCTGATCGTTTTGTCCGAACTGTGAGTTACCGCTGACACAACTTCAAGTACCTATTGACACCACTTCAAATAATCTAATTCACTTGACATCATTTTGCTTGAGTCCACTTTGCTTATTACAGGTTGCCTCGGAAAAGTGACACCGAACGTAAGACGTCAATCTACCAATTTTCCAACAGAACACAACTCCAGTTCATCAGACTTCTCGCTCTTGTGAAATGGGCTTGCAAAGCATCGCGTGTGGACAAGTGTACAGAAATCATCATGTTTTTGGACAAACAATCGACACTGTTCGTTGAAACAGCCGATTCCTTGTTCAACATCAGTAAAGAACGACTCAAGAACGCAAGGTAAGGAATGAATAGTTAGTCGATGATAGTTTACAACATTACAAGATTCACAAGGATCAAATCACGTTTCTCCAACCGTCCCTCCCTCAGTTTCCCAGTGTACGGACTGCCCACTGCAGTTGACGTGTTGATGACAGGGACCTACTCGAGACTACCTCTCTGTATAAAGGATAAGATAATCCCATCTCTCACCCTGACAGAAAAAGAACGTGATGACACTCTCACTAAACTAACCAGTCTGATAGAACAGCGTCTCGTCTTGTCCAAGATTCCCATCAAGTACAAGACCATTGAGATAGGTCATGGGTTTGTCACTTTGACGGTTCCCCATGAGTTCTCTGTCAGATTGACAGTTCCGAATGACGATTTCAAGCATCCTTGGAGACTGCTCTCATTCGATGTCCTTGTTCAGAAACCCAAGGATGATGATCCACGCCCCGTTGTTCACTTACAACAGGTACCTACCATTAACCAGTGACTGGTGGTTGTGTTTCAAACCGACTATTTCCCTGTTTTCGACGATTGAAAACTTTCGTTTTTTCAGAAAGAATACCTGACCGAACTACTGCAATCTCGGTTATTTGATCCTGATCAGGAGCCATTGGAAAACCTCTGTATCGTTGCACATCAGTTCTGTTTATTGCTCCAGGTACAAAAGCATTGACTTCTCAATTCTCATGGATAGAATTCAATTCACATTTCTTCATTCCAAGAGATGGTAGCATACACACATGCACATGATTGTTACTCCTTTTGGAATGTTTCAGCTAGAGATTTTGTACCAGCAAGCTCTAAAGATGAAAGTTGCACCGTGGAAGAACAATAGGATCCAAGTTATCGACTATATTCCTGGAAACAGGCTGACTATCAGATATTGGAAGTTAGTTGGAATGACACCAACACATGTCGCAAAGTGGCAAATTCGTGTTGTTGTTTTGGTTCGCGTAGCGCGCGAAATCTGGCGAGAAGATAGATATTAATTTGAGCCGCGCGTTTATTGCCGCGTGTGCGCGCACACGCCGCGCAATGTTTCATCAGCCTCATGACGTGAGACATGGTTTTCAGTGGTGTGATGAATCTGGTCAACCAGGCTGCAATCTTGGTGATTTACCTTCCTGATGGGGACCCATTGGACTCCCTGAAGATCGACCACAGGCCAGATATCTGCAGAATTCCTGATCGCGAAACAGTGAGTGCTCCAAATTGTTTGGTAATCAGCTGTTAAATGGAAGTTACTTTTACATATTACCGCCTATTTTCATTCTTACATTAGGTGAAACTCGATTTATCACGATTATCAATGGACGAGCTGCTCATGACCACAATTGAACATCGCTCCTACGATCTGCTATCTAAAGTAAAGAGTAGGCTATCGAGGGAGAAACACATACAGGTACCATCCGAAACATTCATTTAATTTTGCATGAATTTCGGTGATGCGTGTGAATTAACGGTTTATATTATTGCTATGATGCCCATCAGATAGTCAGGTTGAGCTGCGAGGAGTTAGTTACACGTCTCTACGATGAAATCGAAATGAAGTTCTTTGTCGATCACTTTACCGGTTTCATCATTTGCTCGTGTAACTTCAACATCGTGCTGGCTGAGATTACTAAAGCTGTGAATGATAACTCTACACTTACAGAAGCACTGAATAAGATCAGGTATAGTTGTATTATGATTTAAAGTAAGAAAGTAGTTCCCAATGTTTCGTTATTACTCACGACGAAAGTGAACTTTATTTTCCAGATTATCACTTGATTCAGCTGTATTATAATTATCACTTGATCCAATACAAATGGTGTACAAATGGTGTAATTACTATCTCCACAGGATGAGAGTTGATCTAATTCTGATAAAGAACGCACTCCTAATCCATCAAATACGTCATCACTTAGTCCCGTTTACACCACACAACCAGATAGCAAATGAGCTTCTCAGTTCCGTCACCGCTGCCCTCTACATCAGATTCAAATCCAATGCTGACTACTGCTTGGTTTGTCACTTTCAGTAAATCGCACTTGGAATACTTCGCTCACTACTGCTAATAGTGTCCGATATTGCCCCGAAAAGTGACTCGAGGGACATAATTCCAGGCTGTTGATCTCCAAGAAAGAAAGCTCAGATATCTACTGCTGAAACTGGAACCTCTGATCAATACACCTGATAACAAACACACTGTCCTCAATAGGTGAGATATTGATCAGTTACCGTTGATTTAGAAACGGTTGCCATAGAAACGCCCAAATCTCTGACTATGACGTAACTGATTGATCATATCTCTCAGAATCACAGCTTGTACGGAAGTTAAAGACATCTCTGTCTTCTCCATTATTGACATAGACTCAATGGCGCCTATTGATGTTATCATGAAGGTAACTTCGCGAAACTTAATCGGTTATCAGCCAATGTTACCACAAGTTTATAATAATGGCCGTAGTTAGAAGTTGCTCATCGTTTATTAACCGCTTCGCTCTCTAGATGGAAAGAGCCATTCTCTACATCAACCTGGAGCTGGAATGGAAGAAGAAGGGGCAGAAATGTCTGGGAATTGTTCCCCAGGGTGGAAACTGGTGTCTCAAGCTCCTCAACTTACCAACCAACCATCCTGTTCTCAAGCAGCTACTCAAGGTACAGATAATTTGAAATCCATGATGTAGAATTCCCTTCAAGGTACTGCATTAACAACGTCTAAAATGGCAATCTCAGAATTTCATTTATCCCCAGGATTTGACGGTTCACGTTCACTGTGTCAGTCCACCGGTTATAAAATACTCCCTTGTGTTTGACACTCTCCACAAGATGCTACCTCCGAATACATGCGGTGTGGTTCAGACCCTTTATTCCAACGTAAGTCCTGAATATACACAGTTCTCCAAGATGTTGACTTGTTCTTCAACGACACGAATATAATTGACGCGAGAATCTGATGATCTCTTCATCAGAGCTTGAAGCTGGTGGTGGAGAATTTCTCTCAGAAATGGAAGGAAATCCACTTTCTCTTTACACTCCTCTACAACTTCCAATCACTGAAGAACTCGAGTTTGGGGCATATCAAGCAGTATAATTTCCACAGCATTGTCTTATCGTACAGTGTGGATGGTGTGGAACACGAATGTTTTATCAATCTCAGACAAGCTAAGTGAGTGATCATCTCGTAAATCAAAGATATGAAACTTGCAACTACAATTTTTCAAATTTTTGTTTGTTTCCGAAGGATTTTAAAGGTCACAGATGTTAATGTTTCCTCGTCTATCAGGTATCGGCTGGTATTCTATCAGTCGAAAGGAGGGAAACCGAATCCCCATTGCTTGATAAGGGTAAGACATCAAACAATTCTTCTTGAGATTCGAGCTATCGCTGATACTGTCCCCAGAGATTGGAGGTAAAGGTGTAAAGATATTTGCTCCTTCATCAATCACGACTTCTTCTCTCTTAGGAGCATCTTGAGCACGAGTTAGGAACACACCAGAGCATATTCAAACTCCTCCACACCCTACAGCGCACTGCACACCTCTGTAACATCTCCTATCGGCTCCCCAAGATATCATACTGGGGTCTCGATAAATCGAGCAGTCACTGTCGTAGTCTGTGGACGTGCTTCGCACACTCTGCAAATACCTTTCGGTAAGTAGTCCTCAAATAGAGCTTTGGATGGAGAGCTTTTTTATTTGGCAAATACAGGCATTCGTGCTATTACGTCATGAGCGCATCATGTTTTTGGGGCTGTTAATCACTGTCCTCCAGGTTGCTATATCGGAACTGTCTGGCTCTGGATATCACTTGTTACACCGAAGACTCGTACTGTATCAGAGATGCTGCTGTTACCTACTCTACGAGGGGAGCCAAGTTCAGTCCCGTGTATCTGCTGGGCAAGATGTTGGAAACCATCGCCAAGAAGTGAGTCAATGAATTTGTGCTCAATTTGTGCATCGAGTTTCTTCGGTCTTATTGACTCAAGGACCGATTGATAATGACTATAGTAACTGTAATATCTCTTAGAGTGGAAGGGGCCTCGGTTGAAGTGCTGGTCACCACAGCATTCTCTACCGACCAGGCTTCCAAGTACCCCGGGGCTAGCCCTCAACCGGCCACGCCCAGTTTTAGCACCCCTGCAGCCCAGACCTCAGTTCCCCCAGCTCCCAACCAGCCAGCAACGCCAGGTTTCTATGAACACTCGTAATTGGGTTCGACAATAATAAGGGAATTTTGTTCAATTACTGGATCCCTTAATTAATAGCATCCGATCGTCAGGTTATCCGGGGACCCCAGTGTACAACCAACAACCACACACACCGGGTTACCCTAACCCGTCACCAGCCAGTAAACCACAACCATCCCCCCAGAACCCTGGTACATTCGTCCAGCCTGCCCCCTCCCCGATGGGTAAGTCGGTGTGAAGGGAGTATGTGGGGGGTATGTAGCCCAAAAAAAACCAAGGCCGANCTAGGTTTTTTTTGGTTTTTTTTGGTTTTTTTTGGGCTACAAACCCCCCAGTATGTGCTGGTCTATGTTGGAGTGGAATAGAGTATAAGTGACGCTGTGACCGCATTGTGTGACCCAGATAGTATCTGTCATATATCTATACCTCTACTGGACCAGTCGGAATATCTGAATCGATTCTCTCCCCGAAATATCCCGATATTTTTCAGGTGCTCCCTCCCCAGCCGTCATCTCGCTGATGTCCCCCCAGACGCCCCAATACATGCCTCCCTCCCCGGCAGCTGTCCCGAGTCCCAGTGGGTACATGCAGCAACCCTCCCCTAGTGGGGCCTCGCACATCCTGGGAAGTCCCAACTACAGACCACCCAACACAGGTTAGTCTACTCAGCGCATAATATGTGGAGAGTCCAGGATATGCTCCATTTTCTCTGAGTAAAATCTCCAACTTTCGATCTTTTGATTTTCGAGAATTTCCGAATTGCGCGGATTCTGATGAATATGAATGATGTGCGCGGCGCAGCGGCAGCACACTTCCACAATGAAGCTCTCTATTCGTTCAATACAGTGTCATCACATGAGCCGTTGTTTGGCTTCCTTCGAAAACTTCAGCTTACTTATATACACGTAGTGTACACTTGCTGAGTTAGGCAGGCACGTATATTTGAGTGTTTGTTTGCAGTTTACTCTCTTGTTGTTAACAACCTCAAATTTGCTACGATGTTTCTCAGATCTCAATGATATTTCGAAGTCTTCAACTCAACCGGATCATAATTTAGACTTTAGTCTTTCCCCTACTACGCCCAATCCTGACTGCACCTACAAAAGTCCTGTATAAAGACCTCATGGCACTTCAGCTTCCCCGGGAAGTTATGGAAGAGATTCTCCTGTACTCAGACTATCAGACTGTTGTACAATGTTGCCTGGTCTGCAAATCCTGGTATCACGTTATAATATCTCTCCGAAAGGTTTGGGCAGTCCTGTGTTCCAAGAGCAACATAATCCTACACAATGAGACACTAATGCAGCAAAACCACGTGCAATCTGTGGAAGAGGAAGATGATCATTTTTCCGAAGAAGATGAGGCTGGTGATGCTGATTTTTATCAGACGAAAATCAGAAAGATGCTGCGGAGGAGTAAGGAATTTGATATGAAGGGTTACAATTATCGGAGAGCTCAAGCACTCAGCTCAGACGCACAGTTCATCGCGTGTAACTCATCACAAATCATGACAATCACAGAGAAGAACACTGTCGTGTGTGTCGATAATATTTCATGGAGTGAAACTCAGACTTGGGATTTGATTCATCGTGAAGCGGAAGTCCTGTGTTTCCAATGTAATGACCAGATTGCTGTCGTTGGTCACTCAGATGGTCATGTTACTGCGTATGATGCGCGGCGCGGTGGTTTTACCGTGGAATGGGAAGTGAGGATAGATCTAGCAAAGGTGAAGTGTATGAGGATTGAGGATGAGAGCCTCACGGTGGCTATTGTCTCGGGGTCAGGTTTGATTTTCGTGAGGAACGGAGGAATTATCCAGACAATGCCTGATATTGGACACTTTAGTTGGAAAAAGTATTTGTGGGACGGGTGGCGCCCGAAACATGCAATTTTCGAGAATATTCTCTCATTCCCGTCAGAGCAGGAGCTATTTTTAGCATCTCCGGAAGAGATGATTGTCATAACGAAGTCACGTGACCGGTACACAATCGCTGCAACCAAAGACACAACCATTCACCCTGGGAGTCGGTACTGTTCCACATGTATGTCAGTATACTACTTCTGGCCAAGTGTACTCGTATCAGATCGGTATCTCTGTTGCAGGACTTCATGCTCGATCAGACTCTACAATAGACATCACACCAACGATCACACCCTCACCCTCCTCAAACTATTCCCACGGGCGTGCTTTGCCGAACCACGCCACAAAACTCCCTCCGACCGGTGCAATCTCATGGCTATAGGCTCCAAATTCCTGGTGGGAGTTGATCCGTTTATATTCCCCCGGATTCTCGTGTTTGACGTGGAGAGTGGGAATCTGCTGGCCACAATTGGGGACCACGAGGGGGAGTGTAGTGGACAGATTGCGACGGTTCCCTTCATGATATATCACATGTCGTACTTCCTCAAGGTTCCCTCTCCCTCGTGGCTGGAAGGGGATTTTGATGAGGACGAAACGCGTCCATGTCTCGTGACATATAATCACGGAGATGCGATTAGTAAGGAGGCGATTTTTGTGTTCCGGTTGGAAAATTTCAGGGTCCGTGCTTGCAATTGATTAAAGTTATGTTATGCATATTTCCAGTTTGACAATGTGTATATCTATTGAATTTTATTTCCACAACATTCCCTTACAATTTGAATAACAAAGGAATACGAAGGAGAAATAAATGTAAAAGTAAACCAACTCACGTCACATTTTCATTTTCTTCTGCAACATCACATTGTTCTCCCTTGTCTCACCTCCTCATTCCATCTCCCCCAGGGCCGACATCAGGAGCACAGTACGGCGTGACACCGAGTCCCACAAACCCCGCAAAAACCACATCCCGCACTCCACACCGGTCCAACACATCGCTGTTCGTGAATAGGACCATGTTGGAGACTCTGCTCTGTCATTCGCACAATCCATTTTCCATGGAGACTGTTAATACTCGTGAGTCATCAGATGTAGGATTTGCTGTTGAACGTCTTTGAAAACCCAACGTTTTAGTTCTGTTTTTGGGTGTATCATCATTTAAAACCTTGCCACACTCTACTATTAAGTTTCATCAAATTCCGACATGAAGTTCATAGAGTTTCATAGTCGCTTCTATGATAATCCCGATTTGCTCAGTGGCCGACAAGAGAAAGTGTAGTGTACTTGAAAACATGCTGTCAGCGTGTCTGCTCAAACGTTACATAGCCAGTCTCATACCGGATAAGATACGATCGGTAAGAGCTCGCGATACAGGAAATTAATTAATCGAATGATTAATTAATCGACTAATAGATAAGTCAACTGGGATACAACTCATTTATCTATTCAAAGTATGTTTTATGACAGTTTCAATCATTCTTCAGCTTACAATCCGGAGTAATGAGCTCATGTCAACATCGCTCCACCATGAGACTTGTTTTTACAGGTTTGGTCTCGACCATGAAAAATGGACGATAAATTCCGCTCAGCCAATCGTATCCGACCGAAATAATCATTCTCAATTCTCGGAGTCTCTTATAATCTTCTTCTGTGACGCACTGATTATCACCGCTAACTCAACCCCTCTCTCTCGCTCCTCAGGTTCAGTGTTGACGCTAACAACTTCCAGTCTCTCACTCTGAGCGTGACACCTACCAAGGACGGGTTCTGGAATAAGAACATGATCGATACCCTTGTTGTATACTTTGCCGAGAAGATAGCCGTGAACCCATTCAAATACAATGCCCTGCTCAGTTTCCTCCGAATTCTGGGAGCTCCGAAGGAGATACTGCAACAGTTCATCAACATCATGTCCTTCGAATTGGTATGATAATGAACTAGTTATTCTTATCTGATGACAAAAAACATGAGAGTTATGGAATCTTTGCGAGATTTCATTTGTGATTGTCCACTTGTGCGCGTGCGGGAAAGTGATCACCCGCACTCTTTCCCTCAGAAACCCGATCCTCGGTTCCAGTGGCGAATCAGTTGGCTGCCCCTTGTCCCTCCCACAGTACAGAACACCAACAATGTGCTCCAGCCTGGTATCACGGGAGCTCTGTTCAGTAACCACAAGATACTTTTCTTTGTGAGTTTATCCTTGATCAAGATGAGTCTCATCGCAAGCACACTTATTTCAATAACTTCTTCCAAGTCATAATCAATACCAGTTATCTAGTCCCGTCCCTATTTTGCCCCGTTTCATGACATCATCACACTTGTTTTAAATTTGATCAGTTTTTCCAAGTGTATGATGAATTGCCAAATCTTATCCCGTTTCATTGCAATCCTTCTCCAGATCCGGTTGGATCACCCGTCCCGTCCGAATGACCCCGTGACAATACCCATGGTATACGAGAGTACGAGTGGAACAACCAAGAGAGCAGATCTGATGCCCAATGATATCATTGCTCAGCGGATTCAGCATCACTTTCGACAAGCTACAAACCTTATCACAGAGCAGGGTATGTCTGTCGAAATCTTCTTCTAATTCTATTAGAGGACCATCACTTTCGAATGTTGTTACGCTTCCATCTCATAACGATTTAACATGTAACATGAGACCAATCATCATTTATCATAACTAATCTTCAGGTGGACAGCCAGGGCCAAGCTCAATTTGTACGTGCATAATGGAGTTACTCCAGAATTTGGACCCCGTTCCAGTCGGACCTTAGGTCATCCGGGATTCAGATTGTACCTGAATCTGATGATATGACTGATTGACTGATAGACCTTCGTGTCAGTCTTGGTAGAGTGATGAGACTTGACTATGACAGTAACACATAATGTGGAAGATACAACGGGGGGAATTTGTACAATCGAACTGATCTTCGGATACTGATCTAGTGATGTGGTCACTACGTAAACCATTGACATCATTTCAAACTTAAGTCGAGTGAATGTTATCTGAAATTGAAGGGAAGAACTTGGTCTGACAGATACATGA
This sequence comes from Beroe ovata, assembly GCA_946803715.1. NCBI lineage: Eukaryota > Metazoa > Ctenophora > Nuda > Beroida > Beroidae > Beroe > Beroe ovata. The sequence continues at coordinate 131,121 of CAMPET010000159.1, read as the reverse complement.
TACAATTTCTTATTCGAGCATAATTATTTATTTTGATTTACCTTATAGCACCAGGCCCGGCCATAAAAGTTCCAAACTTTCGATACAAGCAGCAATTGTCATGTTGTCACTAAAGCGCGCGGCGCGGCTCCTAAAAACTGGTAAACGCGCGCACGCGCGAAATGCTAACAATCGCGCGCCGCGCATGGTGGAAGTCTATAAATAATGCGATGATGCGCGTATTTTTTCCCGCGCTGCGCGACCCAAATACTCCGCGCAGAGGAAAACAAGGCCATAAGGTGCAACGCGCGCGCACGCGTATCATTTAAATTTTCTGATGGAAGTCAGTAAAAACAAAAAACGGTTAACATGTAACAAGTAAAATCAAAAATCGGAATATATTTTGTATGTTCAATATTGGCAAATTGTATTGCGTGTGGAGATGCCTTTCAATATCATATCTGCATCCAATAAATTGTAATTCTTGTTGTTCAATGCAAATATTAGCTTAATCGACCTCCACCCTAGAATAGAAAAGAATATCCCTTAATGATTGGCTCAGTCTGGGTCTTGTGTCCCAATGGTCACAGAGTGAATATTGAAGTTGGTCCTAACACTCCATTGAGCTTGATCAAGCAACAGGTTTCATATTTAGGCTTTCTCATTAACTTCCAATATTTTGAGATTCCTCTTACCAAATTAAGTAACTTGTGAAAATTCAGGCATGTGACAAGCATGGGTTTGATCCTGCCAAATTTGGTCTCAAAAGAGAAGACCATAAAAAGACTCTCGACCTTTCTTTTCCATTCCGACTATCTGGATTACCTAACAAGTAGATTCTGTGTATTGAAAATACACCTAATATACCTAACAAGTAGATTCTGTGTATTGATACTGATAATATTAGTTTTTTGTAACTTGAGGGACAAGAAACTCTTGGTAGAATGATGAATGGAGTGAAATTGATTAAATCACAGGGCAAAGCTTGAACTTGTAGAAGAATCAAACAAAGATGCCATAGTTAATATTGCTTTGCAGTTGGATACAGGACAAAGGATTTTAGGAAAATGCCTTAACTCATCCAACATTAGAGTTGCTATAAACTGTAAGTGACGGTAAGTAGAACTAACATCTACTTTCCATTGGATTTAAGTAATTGAGTGCTAGCAATTAAGGAATACCAATAATTCATTTGCCATAGCTATTTGTGGGGACATTCAGTCAGCCTCTCATGCTATGTATCTACAGCAAAGGATTGACTCCTCAGATTTTGATTCTGTTAAACTTTCTGACTTAGGAATATCAAAGGTTGGTAATCAAAGTTGGAGTTTACGAAGCTATGAAGCCATACATTAGTGGAAAGCAATTGAGCAAAAACTCTTCTATTTCAGGGAAGTGCACTACTGAAACTCCACAATGTTGTTTATGGAAAAAGTGAGATTAGGAATGCTGACTTAGAAAAGGTGATATCTAATGATAAAACTGTTGTTGCCTCCCAACCTGAAGCCCCAGAGACGATTGAAATGGAGGTTGATGATGTTAGCATGAAATCAGAGAATGATGATATCAATCAACCAAAAGACAAAGTTGATCTTGAATCTCTCCCAGTGCTGTTCCATCTGAATTCTTCCATACAACAAGAAGGGTACCTATAACTGAATGAAATGACTTTTGTATTCCAAATTTCCATATAGAAAGCTTAATATGTGACCACTCAGGTCTACTGCTCCTGATTCAGAAGAAGATTTCTATGAGTTCAATGATCATGATCTGAGAATAATGTTAAGGGACTTACACAAGATATCTGAAAGAGAATTCAAGTTCAAAGGACCACAAAAAGAAAAACAGATTCCAGAGAAAGTTGTTATACGAATCAGGTAATAGCTGCTGTCCATTCCTATTATTTAAAAGAAGATTAGGTACTGATTGCTTTTTTTCGTGATAATTTTTCTTCAGATTCCCTAATGGGATGATGCTCCAAAATGTTTTCAAAACAAAGGTTGACACAACAGATTTCCTCTATGATTTTGTTGGAAAGTACCTCACCAAAGAAAGTTTCAAACACCTGAATCTTTTTCAAGCTCCTCCAAAGCAGATCATCAAGCCAGGTCTAACACTTGTTGAAGCAGGGCTTACAAGTACCTCTTTGTTACATGCCGGCGGTGAAATTGAAATGAGAAGTGACTTGACTGCTGATAGAGACTCAACCCGTGCCTTGAATCAGTTAGTGGAGGTTGTAGAGGTTTCTGCAAATAGGTGCTCCAAAGAAGAGACTGTTACCAAATTGCCTGAGGTGAATTCTTCCTCAAGTCCAGGACAAAGCAGTAATTCACGTGTTCAGGCAACAAGCAAATCTGGCAAGCCAGTCCCAAAGTGGTTCAAACTGAATTGAAAGAATTGTGAAGTTAATTTTTGCATATGATGGTATATATAATGAGTTAGCTGGTTGACTAACACTTTGGTTTCTATATTTATGATTGGAATAAAAGAATAATGTTCGAAAATTGTAGTCTTCAGGATGAATTCAATGAAAGGGTTTGATTTATTGGGGCTTAAATTGGTTCTTCAAGTGATTTGTATTGATTTTCACCTAAGGACTTTGGGAGTTCCTACTACTCTACCATGTTACCATGTTTCAAACAGTGGCGGGAGAGTACTTTGGATATGGTTATCTATTATTACTATTCGTGACTTCCTGTGATCATGTGCAATTGCTTCGGTATTTATTAAGTTTTCCAGTCTCCTGTAGCTGTACCTATATTACCTTAATAGGTATACCTTAACTTATGATTCATCTAATCAGGAATGCTGAGACAGTCTCACAGTTCTGCAGAGTCTTCTGATGAAGATGGGTACATGGATGTTCCAGAGGAGGAAGAAGAGCTCCAAACCTTCCTTTGCCTTTTCTGTACTGAAGGCTTCAAATCTTCATCAAACTTATTTGAGCATTCCTCATCAACTCATAATATAAATTTACTTCAAATATTCGGCACGTTATCGTTCTATGACACTATTAAGGTCATCAACTATACCAGATCTGAAAAGATTCACGCAGAAGAGTTAAAGACAATCAGTAAGACTGCTAGTGGCTTATCTGATGCTTATCTCAAACCCTCACTCGATGATGATGCATTGCTCATGATTGATTTCGAGGAGCTGGCACAAAATGAAACAGTTTCATCATCAAACAGAGAAGTATATCAAAATGGGTCAGTAGAAGATTCCGGTAAAATATGTTTGCTTGAAAGCAAACTACAGCAACTTCAACAAGCTTATTTGGATCTGCTAGAAAAAGGTAACCAGCCTGAATCAACTTCTGATTCAGTGAACAATGCTTACTTTGATAGCTATGCTGATTACTCGATTCATTCTGAAATGCTCCAAGATCGAGCTCGTACTGAAGCATACAGAGATTACATTTATCAAAACAAAGACTTGTTCACTGGGAAATACATACTGGATGTTGGTTGTGGTACTGGAATTTTGTCTATGTTCTGTGCAAAAGCTGGAGCTAAATCAGTCACAGCTGTTGACAACTCTAAAATTATTGACAAAACGACACAGATCATCAGAAAGAACAACTTCACATCAGTCATTGAACTCGTTCAAGGTAAAGTTGAAGATTTGGGATTCGATAAGAAATTTGATGTTATTGTCTCCGAATGGATGGGCTATGCACTTCTTTTTGAGTGTATGTTGGACAGTGTCATCAGGGCCAGAGATAAGCTCCTGAAACCTGGAGGTCTTATGGTTCCAAACCGTGCATCAATGTTTCTATCAGCAGTAAGTGATCCTGTGGCTTACAAAAACAAATTCACTTTTTGGGAAAACGTCTACGATTTCGATATGAGTGATGTTATACCAGACCTTTTCAAGGAGGCTTGCATCGAAACAGTTCAATCAAAACACGTGGTTTCCACTGCTTTTGGTTTCAAACATTTTGACTTGAGCACTGTCAATGTACCCGAACTTGAATTCACGAGTCCATTCGAGTTGCAAATCAACGAATCGTGTTCGGTAACCAGTTTTACCGTGTTCTTTTCTTGTTTCTTTGATGGAAACCTCTCTGTCGTATTGGACACTTCTCCCTTCAGTAAAACAACTCATTGGGTGCAGACAGTGCTATATTTAGAATCCATCATTGCAGTGAAAAAAGATGATGTTATTAGAGGGACAGTGAGTTTTAACAAGATATCCTCCGAAAAGCGAGGCTATATAATCAGGTTAGAAGGAAGTTGCTCTTCGGGTAATTTTGACCAAGAATTCTTTGTCAGGTGATAAGGATGTAGTTTTTATTCATTTACGGTATTTATTGAAACATAATCGATGATTTCGGTTGTTTTTATACTCATTGACTGGTTTTAGCATTCGGGTTGAGATTCAATGTTTTTTATAGACAGAACTTTAATTTCATTTCTCATACATGTCTTCAAAACAATATCCTTCGCTTGGAGTGACAGTCCGAATGTAAGTGATACTCATTTGTAACATTTCGTAGGATGCCAAGTGCGGACACCCAGAGTGCTACAGTTTCTCACGTTGCGGAGGAAGATATCAAGGATATCGGAAGTTACATCACCAATCTCTGGAATGTTAAGGAATTTGACATCAACACCGAACGGGATGATCAGAAAATGACGGAAATCATCAACTTCTATCAGGAACAGCCTCACGTTCTAGACCCACACCTTCAAACATGGATAGATAAATTATTGGAAATCGTTCTTTCTGGAAAAATCTCGCAAATGGCCTCCAATCTGGGTTTCAAATACCTTTACATGCTGACTAAAGTCCGAGGTGAAAAGTACATCGTGAGACTATTTCCTCATGAGGTGGCGGATATTGAAACAGTTCTGAAGATGCTAGAGTCGGATAAGAGTGACGTGTGGCATGCGAAGTACGTCTTATTTCTGTGGCTCAGTATTCTGGTTCTAATACCTTTTGACCTGAAGAGGCTGGATGGTGATAGGGAGGAAGGTTGGAGTATAAGACGAATGCTCAGCATTGCTACTGTGAGTACATCTTTTCGGTATGATCTATCATTTAAGTTGATGTGAGTTCCCTACATTCTTACTTTCTTAACTTTCGAGCAATAAATCCCAGAGTCGTATAGAGGGTTCGGACAAATCCAGTGAAGCTGCTGCGCTGGTTGTTGCTAAGCTTGTCACAAGACCAGACCTTCACACGGAACATCTTCAGAACACAATATCCTTCCTCATATCATCCTGCTCAGCTGCACAAGATGATGTTGTATTTGTGAGTATTTCCTTGAAATTATCCTCGTTTATAGTTTTCTGCCTTTCTATTCTACATGCGAGCAGAGGTATTGATCGAGATTGATGAATGATGTTATTTTGATTTGAATGAAGATAAATGTTCGTAATAGGTAACTGTAAACTCTATTCCAGGGTTCAAAGCAGAAGCTCGGTATGCTGACTTGCTTGTGCCGTATCTATAAGCTAGGCCGGAGGGATTACCTACTTCCCCATTCTAGGCATGTTTTGGAACAGCTGGGCAGCCTCCAATTGAGGGAGAACCTCAACACTCTGCTCAGAAAGTTTGAAATCAAACTCGCTCAGAGAATCGGTTAGTCGTCAATTCCATTTTCCTCTCATGAACAATCAGAGTTTAAGGTATAGGTTTTGAAGTTGCGATGATGTTTTGAGGCGAATATTTTCAGGACTCTCCTTTCTGGCGCCTAGAGTAGCAAAGTGGCGGTATAAGCGTGGAACTAGAGTATTGTCGGACTCATTCAGCAAGAGTGCTCCACAGAATGGAGGAAGAGAGGATGTTGCTGTGGATGAAGATGAGGAGTATGAGATTCCAGACGAGATTGAAGATGTTCTGGAAATTCTTTTCAGAGGTACAGATTATGAAGATTCACTGAAACACAATTTAGCATTCTCATAATCATAGCGTACAGTATGTTATTACTTATTAGATAAGCTTGAATCTAGGTGAAAACCCAAAAAGATTAAATCTATTCAAGTTGTACACCCTTCATCTCTTTCTTTAACACATATAAAGCGATAACTGCAACGAGGCAGTCAAACTGGATAATTCCCGTTGTGAATTGAGGAGCTATTTCAAACGTGGGCGGAACCAAGAACCCAGCAATGATTGAAGATAAAGCAAAACAAAACGCAACCATGGAGCTTGTGAAACACCTGACCTCTGTCGGGAAATACTCTGCTCCCAGCACATAGGATGCCCAGGACGCCACTGTTAACAGTCCTCTCAAAAACATTATAATCGTCACGACTGCAGTACTTCCCATTTTAGCGTAGAGTGGGAAAAGGAGCAACAATATCACTGAAACTGAACCAATGAATGTTGGACGTCTGCCAGCATACTCTATAACGACTGCTCCTATGATACTAGCAAATGGTTCCGCTAGGCCAACCAATCCAAGGTCGGATAATATGGAGTTGTCCATTTTACACGTCTCTGTTGAAGTTGACTCGTTGAGAGTTGTTTCGTTTGAAATCTTCACACCATTCAGGTAATAAGGTGCTGCGTATAGTGTAGCAGAATATGCCAAGTTACAAGTCAGTGCAACAACTACAACAGCCCAGAAATCGAATACTTTGCTCCTACTTTTCAACATCTTGTAACTGTCGAAAATATTCCAGCTACTGCCGCTCGACTCAGATTCCCTATTGTCTTCACGGAGTTTTATCTTGTCATCTTGCTTCCGGCAATTTAATCGAGAAATCAGCGCTATAGTTCTCTCTGCCGACTCTACATTTCCTCTCACAGTGTCATATCGAGCAGACTCCGGCATAATGAAAAACAGAAGGAGCGATGGAACAAATATCAAACTCAGGGCAATGAGAAGTCCTCTCCATCCGAATGCAGGGACAGTAAAATAAGCAATTCCTGTGCCAAACGCAGTTCCGATTCCCCATCCTATACTCTGCAGTGCTAGTGCTGTGGACCTGTACTTCATGATGGACATCTCTGCTGCATACGCCGTGGCAGGTCCATTTCCCATGCCAGTCCCGATTCCCTGAACTCCTCTGCACAGCATGAGCTCCCACTCATTCCTCACGAAGCCGGACATGAACGCGGACGTGAACATGATCACAGCCGCTATGCCGAGGATTGGTTTCCTCCCGTACTTGTCTCCGAGGAAAGAGAGGAATAGTGAGGAGAGTCCGTGAGTTGCCATGCTGGATGCCAGGAGTATGGATAACCAAGTATTGGACAGTTTCCACTCACACTGCACGATGGGTCCGACAATCGTCATCACGGCTATTTCCGATCCCTCTATGATGTTGAAGACATAGCACATTGAGCAGAAGAGAAGAGTGCCGAATCCACATCCCATCTTTTCGATCGCGTCCTCGACTTTCCATGATCTATCTTCCGATTCGGAATCAGGTGGTGACGTGGTGTCTGATGACTTGTTCGTGACGAGTTGCGTGTATTCCGTCACTTCCCCTACCATATTCTCAACTGAAGTTATGGACACATAAGTCAATTTAACTTAAATCAAAGTTTGTCCTTAAACCACTTTGAGATACAAGCACACAATATCATTGTACATCATAATGAAATGAGGCCATAAAATTGTACAAAGCAAAGTGATACTATAAAAGAAGCGTCTGATCTATAGCTAGGTATACAAATCAACGAAAATGTAGGCACCACATCAAATCAAATCTGAGAGGCGCACATATGCTTCAATCAAACAATTCAATGCAATGTATGCAATATATATATTCTTATATTGTCCCTTTACCGCATAGGGCATATGTTAGAATTTGAAATGGAGCTGGTCACGTGCCTAAAGTCAAATGATCAACACAGTTTCATTAGTAAAAGTCACGTGATCCATACTAACTGTCATTTGATCAGGAGAAGCCATCTTTTATGTTTGGAAGTAGAGAATTATGTTGCATTTCCTTTTTGAGTGTAACACGATCGAACAAAACAGTGAAATAAGAAGTAACGATAATTTTTGTACCCTGAGTGCTTCATGAAGCAAGCTGAGGCCTGAAACAAATCGATTGAAAACGAATAGGAGAATAGGCAACATTGAGCAATGGAAGTATACAATAGAACTAAAACTCGATACCGGTGCAGCCAGCTTTATCATGTAGACAACAGCTCAATTGAGTTTATCTTTGTTGTAAATGTATAGAACACCATGAGTTAACAGATCCATTTTGATCGAGACTTATTGTTTTCTACAACTCTACAATTACTGTACTACTGTAGAAGGGCTTGATCGTAATTGAAGGGCTTGATCGTGATATGTTGTATTTCTCATCACAGGTCTGAGGGATCCTGAAACGATTGTACGGTGGTCTGCTGCCAAGGGGGTGGGTCGGATCACATCTCGACTCCCCCGTAACCTAGCAACGGATGTGGTCAATCAATTGCTGGAGTGTTTCTCTCCCATGGAAACAAGTTCATCCTGGCACGGAGGTTAATAATAAGGAAAATTCTAATAAGTCAACTTTGACTTCTGGAAGCATGACAAATAATCGGGTTATAATGATCTGGTCCCTACTCACACTTCTTACACGTGACAGGTTGTTTAGCTCTGGCAGAGTTAGGAAGACATGGATTTCTGCTGCCAGAACACTTGCCGGATGTCGTTCCAATCCTTGTGAAAGCACTCCAGTATGATGAGAAGAGAGGAAACCTGGCTATCGGTAGGTCCAAGAGTCGTAGTTTGTGTAGAATGGTTTTTGAGATCAATCTTCTATATTTTCAGTCTTACCAAATAAGCAGTAACTGAAGTGTATTTCTGTATCAGTGGATGCAAGCGTGATGTCGTATCCATGGTTTTGTACACACTTCACATCAACATGTTATATCTTCAAGGTGCTAACGTTAGAGATGCAGCATGTTACATGTCATGGTCTTTCGCCCGAACCTACGATCCTCAACAGATTAAACCCTTCGTTAACGATATCGCCAGTGCTCTCATCCTAACGACACTCTTTGATTGGTGAGATGACAATCATACCGGTCTATCAATCGAGAGTTGTTCAAGAATCATTCTTTTTTCTTTCAAATTTTACTCTTGTTCTCAAATCCTTACTCTTTCCAGGCATGTTGGGTGTCGGCGAGCAGCATCTGCTGCATTCCAGGAAAATGTTGGTCGGCAAGGCTCCTTCCCCTTTGGAATAGACATTCTGACGACATGTGACTACTACGCAGTTGCTCTCCAAACTAACACGTACCACAAACTATCAGTGAAAATAGCGTCCTATCAGCCGTACAGCAAGCCCATCATAGACCACTTGGCCCGTGTGAAAGTAGGCCACTGGAACCCCACCATTAGGAAGGATGCTGGAGTTGCTCTGGGGTTGCTATGCTCAGTTCTCCCCGACTACATCTCCACTGAGATACTCCCATACCTCCTGGACACCATGGAAACCGGGGATTTCAACGCTCGGCACGGCGCTCTGCACGCTACGAGTGGGATCTGTGTCGGATTGAAGGACAGACTAGACCTCTTATCAGAGGAGACTGTGGACAAGATAAACCGGGCTCTCGGAGTTTTGGAATCAAGGAACTCATTCAGAGGATCGGGCGGAGATGAGATGCGGGGAGCGGTGTGCTTCTTCATCGAGAAAATGTCGACGGCAGGCGTGAAGTTGCGGGATGAAACGATCACGGCGTGGCAGGAGTTTATCAACGTGTGCATCGTGAATCCCGAGCAGTACCTCGGAGTTCAGAACTCAGCAGCGGTCGCTCTGCGGGTATTTTCCCGCACCTACTACACCCCGTCAAACACGACCCTCTGGTCGCACCTCGTGGACTACTACTCGGGACAAGTTCGACACGAGTTCACCGCAACTCGAGTTGGAGCAACCCTTGCGCTCAGCGTCCTTCCCTCGTGTGTCCTTGCTCCTCACACGCTCAACCTCGTGAAAATACTTGCTCCGTGTACGAGGGTGTCGAGCAAGTCGGAGACTAGTCTTGCGGAGTGTAGAGTTAGCGCGGTGAAAGCTATCACCAACGTTCAGCTGGTGTGTGAGTGTAACTGTGAGACACGGGTACAGATTTACCGGGTCCTACTCGACTGTCTGGAGGATTACAGCACGGACAGTAGAGGTGATATTGGGAGTTATGTGAGGGAAGCGGCAATGGCGTGTCTCAAGATGTGTAACCAGTATGTCATTTCTAAAGGGCATCCAACTAGTGAGTGTGGCACAAATTCCATTTAAAATTCACTGCCCGAATCATGGTACATTGCGGGAACAGCCGCACCCACATTTTACTATTTCACGAATATTACTTTCTTTGGTCATTGCGCGTCTAGAATCCGAATATTATAATGTCTTGCGTTCAGTGATGTCATGGTTGATTATTGAAATTTAAACACGATTCTATTCAGTCCGAATCCTCTTAATCAATACCCAATCAATTCCTTGACCATCCCCTTATACTCCGTCAGTAAACCTAACCCTAACTCGGGAAATAAAGTTGGAACTGGTACGGGGGTTTCTGCAACAGAGCGTGGAGAAGATTGATAGAACGAGGCAGAATGCACTGGATGCGCTGCATCATCTCGTCCACAGCGAGGTTGACCTTATCAATCATGATCTGATGAAGGTTGCTGTGCCCCATCTCCAGTGAGTTAGTGAAAGTATTTAACTTCTACAGTTCTACCCTAGCGCAGAGCTTGAGATTCTTGCTACTTTGGTACAATATCTGACTTACTTCCATGCCCTAACTCTTTGTTCTTGGAGTTTTTGACTTACCTCTTTGCACAAATTGACAGACTCCACCTCATTAAGATCAACCAGGTGTCTCACAAGTGAAGATAGTCCAGTTATCATGGATTTGGGAGACATAACGGGCACTGAAGCATACAAGAATTTCGTTAAGAATGTCGACTATTTCGAACCGAACACCCTCTTCACTCGGTCGCTGGCTCTGATAAAGGCTCCGGAGTATATTCATAGCTTGATGAGGGGACTTGTCGTTAGTATAGGTCTGATGGGAACCCAGTGTTGACATTAATTCTCTCACTGTACTCGATTGACTCTTATGATGTACCAACTAATAATGAATTATTGGACCCTGATTCAAATCTGTCACTTAACGCTTTCCTCCCCTATTCTCCAGGTGGTTTGACGGAGTCCCTGGTCAAAGCCTCGTCCTCCGCGTACATCGACTATCTGACCGACCACGAGGACGACCATGGCAAGATCTGTGACGTCATCATCGACATCATGACATCAGATACCAAGAACGACCGGGTTATAGTTCCACTGCTCAAAACAGTGGAGCTTACCCTGACCAATGTGGTGATGGATGATGAGATTGGGCGGGGTTTTGCTGCTCGATTCGTGGAGCGAGTGAGGTTGGAGGTGAAGGGATGTGGGAATGTTGCCAAGTTGCTCGCAGTGTTGGGACCGCTTGCAAACTGTCTGCAGTTTAGTGGAAATCAGTGTGTACTCAGTCAGATTATGCTGCTACTATGCCACAGGTAGTCTATACAGTTAATGATGGCTGGAGTTTAGAATTAGTCGAGAACAACCCCGCGATCATCCTTTTCCGATTCTGCGTCATCCGTCGTTTAAATTCAAATCGTGACTTTTCCGCACATCACATGTTTTCTCTGATCAGGTACCCAAGAGTGAGAAAAGGAATGGCCGATGCATTTTATACCGCACTCGTCACCTTTGATGACGTCATCAGTAATACGGAGGAAGTATCTGGTATACTTGAGGAGACTGTATGGGACGATCCGAAGGTAAAATGTGGCGAGAGGGGGAATCTAGGATTTTCTCAGATTGAGTTATTTCTTCTTGGTCAATCTCAATACTTTTCTCTGCTTTTCAAAATCATGAATGGCATAGTTTCAGCTTCTACTTGTTCGATGCTCACTTACTTCCATACAGGACATAGACACTCTGCGATGCAAGAGGAATCAGATCTGTGAGTTGGTTGGGGTAAAACCCCCAAAGCTGGTGACAGGGGGTAAACCCAGAGCACCTGTCGCCACTAATAATGAACAGTTTGACAGTTATAGTGACTTGGTGGGGAGGGCGGGATATTAGTGTCATGATTGTGTCACGTATGTTTGTTGACGAGCATTTTAAAGAGGGTAAAGAGGAAACTTAGGATTTATGTAAGATCGATTGAATTTAATTCACGTTACTTTGCCTGGTGCAATTTTTCGGTTTTTACTCCACTGGTTGGTATGTAGGAAAGGTGGCAATATTTTGCCTAAATGTATAATTTGTATTGTACATTATTTTGTGTAAATAGTCTGATATGTTTATAACTTTATAAAGCTTTCTTGTACGAAATCTGCTGTTTGAATCTTGAGATGTGAGATTGTCTGGGTCATAAACATGTACACTGAAACAACTGGACTTGGACCTCGAACATTGAAGATACCTGAACACCGTTATTGTAACTCAGCTCAGTTTTAACTGTCCCACCCAGCCGTAGCATGCTCAGAAATGCAAGCAATCTATCCTACGCCATTCCCGAGAAGATCAAAGACGATCAGAGACATGCCATCACTTCACTAGAATCAGACGATGTTAACGAACTCATTACATTCCTTCACGAGAATGAGATCGGCAAAGATCAGACATTCTTGGGCCCGTTTGGGGGGCGAAAAATAGGTATGTCAACCCAAGCAAAACACTGCTGAATGACTTCGTAACACTTGTTGATTCCTATCTCTCGCTTTTTTCACTTTTATCACCTCCCTATCTATCGCCTCTCGCAACGAAAATCACCCTCCCTAACTCTCCCTTCCCCCTTTATACTGCGACTTCAACTCTCCCTTCCCCCTCTACAGTTTACTGCGACTGGAGCGCCTCAGGGCGAGGGCTGGAGTTTGTGAACAGCTATATCACCAGGGAGGTGTTACCATGGTATGCGAACACCCACTCTCTCGCTAACACCACCGCCACTCAGATCAGCATGTTCCGCGAGGAGGCTCGTCAGATTGTCAGGTACGAAAAGAAGGTAAATTTCCCTGGATCTGACTGTTGTTTCAAGTAGCATATACTATTATGGTTGTCTACTGTTAAGCTATGGGCGTGATTTCATGGTGTGACCAAATTGGTGGATTCGATAGATCATAGAGTGCCTACTATTGTAGATTGAAATATTGCTTGTTTCAGGCACACAGTTAACGCTAATTCGGATAAAGACAGTGTTATTTTCCATGGTAACGGCACGACGGGTGTGGTCAGCTTACTCCGACACATCATCATGTCGAACACCACGCCGTCACCCCACCAATTATCACCTGGGGAATGTGACGCTGTTTTTATAGTGGGAGAGGAAACACACCACTCACTCTACACGCCGTGGCGTGACGTGACCGATCACGTGATTCTCCTTCCTGAATCCAGTGCCCGGGAATCTGAACTCGAACTTATCCTCTCGGAAATCAGATCGGTGAACAAGTCAGTGCGGGTTTTCGGGTGTTTTGCCGCTGTCAGTAACGTCACAGGGGTGGTTTACGATGTGGATAGGCTTGCACAGATTCTACACGCGCACAACGGGTACATTGTACTGGACTACGCGACGGGTGCACCCTATGTGGATATCAACATGAATCCCATCACACCAGGTTCTCACAAGGATGTCATTGTCTTTTCTCCGCATAAGTTGCTGGGAGGAGTGGAGAGTCCGGGGGTGTTGGTTATCAAAAAGAGTCTTTTCCAAAACCCCACTCCGGTGGTCAGTGGAGGAGGCACGGTGTTTTTCGTGAAGGAGGATGAAACGAGGTATTTCAAGGCCCCAGAGTTAAGGGAGGAGGGAGGGACTCCTAATATCCTTGGATCGATCAGAGCAGCACTTGCGTGTTATGTCAAGTTGAGTGTGGGGGTAAGGACCATCGGTCGCATCAATGATGGAATTGTGGATAGGGTTAGAACGGCGTTCAGTACTTCCTCAAATATTGTCATTCTGGACGACATGAAATCCCGCAAAATCCCACTCTTTTCCTTCCTCATCAAACACGGCAGTCTCTACCTCCATCACAACTTTGTCGTAACTCTTCTCAACGATTTGTTCGGGATTCAGACCCGCGGCGGGTGTCTCTGTGCGGGACCCTACGTTCAGCGACTCCTCGGTCTCACTCCAGTCCTCACCTCTGCCTACCTGAAACTCCTATCCGAGGATCCCGCTCTTGACCGACATCATCTGAGAAGGACGAAGGAGTACAGTTCGTACGAAGTTTTCAGACCCGGGGTCGTCAGGTTGTCTCTCTCGTACACCACTCCACCTGATGTGGTCGACTTTGTGGTGAGAGCAGTTCAGATGGTCGCTGAATCGGGGTGGAAATTGCTTCCGTTTTACAGGTTGGAATTTTCGAAATGAGCATCAATCAATGTTCTTAGAATAGAATATTTGTCGCCTCAATGTCTGAATGAAACTTTGCCTCCAGATGCAACCATGAAACGGGCGAGTGGCACCACCTCAACAATCTTCAGTTCAACAACCGGCGGTGGCTGAGCCATCTCAAGCTAGATATCGGTTCTGGTGGTGACGGCGTTAGGATAAAAACATTCCCGAGAGAAGGCCACCTGGAAATGTGCGAATGTCTGGAAAAAGCGCGGGAAATCATGAACGGTATCACGAAGTACAGCAGTACGCAGGAAACGAGTAGCGTGTTCGAGGATGCGAGTGAGCTGCGATGGTTCGCTCTCCCGGCCGATATTGTGGGTGAGGTGAACAGCGGGCGAACACCATCAGCGACCTCACCCTTTACACCAGGGACCCTATCACCCGATTCTGCTAGCTATCACCTGGAGAAACTGAAAGATATTCTCCAGTATCACAAGTCGGTGAAAACAAGTGAAGAACCGTCAAATTCATCGCAGAGTTTCAACAGTTTGGTATCATCACTGTCACGATCGAAGCCTGCTCTGCAATCGTATCCTAAAGGATGGACTTCTGTTCTGATATACGTCATTTCCTTGCTAAACTCACTAATATCATGGCCATTGGATATGATGCTCAAAGGACTCATCTATATGTCAGAGAAATCAGTTACAGCCAATGGTGATGGTTCAGTATGCAAGGCAGCTGAAGTGAATGATGTCAATTCAGCGGTTGTTGATATTCCAGATGATATGTCCAGCCTGGAGGTTATTGAGGAACCTGTCAGAGAAGTAACTGATAATCAGAGCCCTGAACCTACTGTCTCTGAACCTAAACTGGAAACAGTGACATGTCCTATTTTGAAACCGAGCACAACAGCTGTTCTTGGTAAGTTTGTCAATTTCATGGAAACACATCTATGGGAACTAGGAACCTATTCTCACTAATATAACTTCAGATCTACTTTTTTCCTTCTATAAAAATCTGCACTAAAACTCCATTATAGAGCCAGCAGTTGCAAAGTGGCACCCTCCACCCAAAAGCATTCTGAAACCGATGGTGAAAGCAGTGGAGGAGTATGAGATGATAAGAGACGGTGACAGAGTTCTTCTGTGTCTGTCAGGTGGCAAAGATTCCCTGTCGCTGCTACACACTCTCAGACAGTACCAGTTTATCGCCAAAAACAAGGGTAAGCGACGACATTTTTTATGAGTTGTGCTGATTGATTTGGATGCTTTCACGAAAATTCAACTCCGACCGGAACTGCCAATTTGCCCGCTTTTACGACGAATCACATCTTCTCTCTGTCACCAGGTATCAGGTTTGAGTTGGGAGCGGTTACAGTTGATCCCATGACACCCACCTATAACCCAGCCCCTCTTATTCCCTACCTCAAGGAACTGGGTGTTCCGTACTTCTACGAGAAACAGGGAATTCTGAAACAAGCCGAAAATATGGAGGAAGTGAGCAGTATTTGCAGGTTTCTTTTGAATCCTAAAAAAGGAGATATTACATCATACTGAATCCTTCTAAATTTGGGAAAATCGATTCCGGGTATCCTCGATGAATGTCGAATGTGAACCTCTCGTATTTTCGCAGTTTGTGCAGCAGAATGAAGCGAGGTCGTATCTACAGTGCTGCACGTGGCAATGGGTACAATGTGGTCGCCATGGGTCAACATCTTGATGACCTGGCCGAGAGTTTCTTCATGTCCATCTTTCACAATGGTCTACTCAGGTAAATAATCTTGAAAAGTTTTGTCAGGGATGAATGGCAAGGGAGAGAAAGTGGTGTCAAGGGTTACAATCTGTGTCTAGTAAAGTAGTATAGTGGTGTCAAGGGATTCTGTCGGAAATATGGTGTCAACGGTGGTGTCAAGGAATGCGTCTCTTGACACCACTATCTCCAACACTTCATCCCCATAGGACGATGAAAGCAAACTACTCGGTAACCGAAGGTGATCTCCGTGTGATAAGACCGCTGATCTACGTCAGAGAGCGGGATCTCCGATCTTTTGCGGAGTCGAAGCATCTTCCCGTCATTCCGGAGAATTGTCCGGCGTGTTTCGAGGAACCGAAGGAGAGACATAGGATCAAGCAGCTACTCGCTCAACAGGTATTATGATCCAGACGAGGAAAATATGCCAATTTCATTCATTAATAGATTAATAGGCTGGGAGCATATTGTCGATTGCTCGATGTCACTAGATCTTCTTCCCATTTTAACATTTTGATAGATTGCACATCGTAGCTATTTCATTAATGCACATTCCCCTGAACTTGACATTTGACAGACTCACTCGGTAATGGAGGGCAATGTTGAACTGTAGTTGAACCCAATTATCCTTGACAGGAACTGCTATTTCCTCGACTAGCAAGCAGTCTACAGCGCGCTATGAAGCCGCTATACTCCAAGAACAGAGTCGGTATGGAATCTCGACCGATGGACCTACTGACAAATGGTAACCATGGTAATGAAAGTGATGATGACGTTACCAACACGTGTGATGATGTAGCGGGAGAGCAGTGTAATGTGGTGATTAAAGACCATGGTGGCGTAGAGGATGAAATGTTTCCGGGTGGCTGCTGAATTTAGCGTTTTTTTCATCCTTTGAGTTTGATATCATTATCGATTATACTGAGGTTATCGATTAGTACTGAGGTTTTTAGTTTGGGAAGCCAGTTTTTCATCTATTTATTCTTTTTAATCCTTTTATCAGGCTTTGAATTCATTACTTCATTACTGCGTTTACTTTTACCCTATGGCTTGATTTAAATGCTTCATGGTTTCTCAGCAACTTGTTATTGTCAGCATAAGAATATAGGTACTGATACAACACATGAATATCATTCAGGATGATACAGCTGGCATTGAGGAAGCTGCTCTGTTCACGATGTCTCTGTCAGATGAAGACTCCTTACTCCAGCAATCCACACTCCATCTCATCTCTACAGACTAGTTCAGACCAGGTTCAATCATCCCTGTCTCCGCCCCACTGCACCTCTCTACCCCCTACTATCAGACGTCATATTCACACCAACACTCTGTTACACGCACCGCGTCCTGTCCGTAGGGGAGGGAAAGGATTCGGAGTCCTCCGTCCTCAATCAAACGTTATCGGACTAGTCCACCCTGAGCTGATGAACAGGATGAAAATCCGGTTTCCGGTCATGTGGCTATCCATTTTCACTGTGGGTGGAACGTGTACTTACCTCATGTACAGCAGTATGGACGGAATGCCCATGTTCGGTGCTGCCATGTTGTTCTATCCTGTGTTCATTCTGCCCACCATGTGGTATAACTCTCGGTGTATAGGGAAAATGGTGCTCAATGACGATAGTACGGTTACTGTGTCCCATCTGAATATGTTTGGGAGGAGGGTTGATAAGGTGGTACCTATGTCGCACCTACAGTTCATGACGAAACACGACCATAAACAGTGGATAGGGGGCAAGATGTTATTCATAGATTGGGATGAGTTTAAGATTGATAGCAGACTTTGGGAGATGGCGATTCCGTCACAGAAACAGAAAGTTCTGATACCAGAGAGTATGAAAAGAGAGAGAACTTCATGAATATGGAAATTGGGAAGGTTTTCGTTTGTGCTACCCCTAGTTTTAAGCCCTGATTTAACTTCCATTTCATTCGAACTTAGTAATGATGAAGGGATAGATCATATGAGATTATTCATTCTTGTTCAAATTTAATGAAGCGTGGTTGCTATTCAAAAGTTCAGAGCATTTGTTGTGACTTAAACCTTCTGCTCAATCACAATGATTCCTCACCACACGTCACTGCTCAGATGATGTACCCATGAATTCTGAAGATGAAATTTCCCTCAATCCTCTCCAGCCTACCCCAACACAACATGAAGGTCCTGTCGGGGTACAGAAAAATATCATCGAGTCTCAACGTAACCGGTTTTTCGCCAGGAAGGTTCAGTCTTCGATTTCCAAACGACGAAACTCTAAAATCAAATTCGAAGATGTTTGTAAGAAGCTGACTTCGAGTTACGATCCTCTGCTCACGACAAATAGCTTCCGCAAATTCCTCGTTCAAAATACTCTCGAGCACGAAGAGCTGACGAAGTTGGAAGCTAAACAACAGGAAACAACCACTCCTGCCGCCACTTCTTCTCCCCAAATAGAGACTGGTGAAGAGGACAGAGTAGCAAATGCCAGTGAGATCAGTTTTGATTTGGTGGAGAGGGATCTACCGGGAAGTCCGCCACTGAGAGATGTGTCATGTGAGATCCAAGATGGGAACGCAGACTCATCGCCTCTTCTTGGATTGGATGAGGGAGAAATAACATCACCCCAGCAGGGTGATATCAAACTTGTCTCAGATGATGTGAAAACTGGAAAAATGGATAAGTTTAGGACGAAAATTGAATATCTGAAGACTCGGAATCGTCCGAAATTCCGTGATATGAAAGCTGCTGAGACTGTTTCATCGTACATCAGTGCTAAGTACTCGAAACACGATAGGAAAATCAGACCCACCATCACACCCAAACAGAAACTACATCTCCTGAGACTCCATGACCCCAAGTACCGGAGGTTTCTCTCACTCAAACATCCTCATATGAATCTTCATAATCTTCATGAATATCGCGCTATCAGACGGAACTATATTTGGGATAAAACGAAGAAGAAGAAATCTCGAAGCGAAAACAAGAAAATGTCGAAATTTGAACGTCGACGCGAGCGATTGTACAAACGGTGGAAGTCTCGCAATCTCCCCAAATTGGAACATAACGGTGAGTTGGTGAGGGAAGTGGCGCTTCACTCGGTGGCGTTGGGTGAGGAGGTGAGGGGAGGCGAGGGGTTCCCTCACCTTACGGTGGCTGCTGCGGATGTTATATCAACTGCTATACAGTGTTTCATCAGAGATCAGATTATGCGAAACTATGGGTCCGGTGATTAGATAGGATGCTTTTTAATTATGTTGATTTGTCTACTTGATTTTCTGCTCATGGTTCAGCGAATTTTCATCTTTACCTATTCATTCCAAGATGCTTTTCTAAGATTTGCGTTTTGTGGCAGTATTTTTGCGTTGCAAAATCCCGAAGGATATGCGTTGTTTGCGTACACTGCCATCTCTTTTCACTTCAAGGTTTCGTTTCATAACAAATTTGTGTGGTTCCTTTCTTAGCTGATGAATTTTGTTCGGAGCATGTTTAAATCATTCATCATCCAGAGCTAGTGAAATGTCGTCCAAAGACGGGTTTGGAACATGGCCAGATGATAAGGACGCTAACAGATTCAATGGGATGAACCCAAACACTGACGAAGAAGAGGCGATCAGGTGTCAGCCGCTTCGGGAGCGGTATTATAAGTGTGTCTGTGAGTATAAACCTCTCATATATTGTAACTGTACCATACCACTCTGTATGAGGCATCGAGCTACCAATTCTTATACTGCAACACTTCACATTCACTTCATGTTCGGAAGGCGCCCCTTCTCTCCATCACACCCCTCTATCTCTCCACTCTGCTACTTTTGCCTCACCCCCTTATCACCCCACTCCCTTATCATCACACCCCTAACCCCATCTCCCTCCCCCCATAACCACAGCCCCCTAGCCCCCTCTCCATCCAACCCCTTATCCCCCCTCAGTAAACACCCATGTGGATAAAGTGTACGAACAGTGCGAGTTTTGGTGGGCAGATTACACAGAGTGCTTCGCTGAGCGCAAACTGGTGAGAATAATGATATTCTGTTATGCTTCGTGTTTCTTAGCACAGCAACACTGTAAATCTAGGCTATAGCAACACTGCTATTATAGCAACGCAGTTGTTTTATATAATCAGACAGTTCTGAAAGGAGTTTTCGTAGAATTGTGCTCGAGGGAGAGGGTTATGTTGTCTCGGCTGAATGACTGATCGCGATTCGCGAATATCAGCCTTATTTGGGAGAATACTCAGGCAAATTCAATGACCAAGGATTACCAAATTTCCGGTTTGTAAGCAAGCTAAACCACGGAGGAAATGGTAATATTGAGTTTCTTAGAATTGTAACTCAACCGTGCATAGGTATGATGTTTTTACTGTGTTTTCCCAGATCAAGAAGATGCAAGCGTTTGAAGCAACAAAAGAAGCCAAACTCAAAGCCGCAGGATTCAAACGACCGATTTGGGGTGGCCATCAAGCTACACTATTCCACAATGACCATGCAACCATGCCTACTTTCGGATTGCCTGTTCCCGCGAAACATGAGATAGGAGAAAAAGTAAATCTGAGCTTATGATGGGATGAGATTTGTATGATACTTATAGACAATACAAGTTTCAGCCTTGACACATTTATAGTGTAGTGTGTACACAATATATGAGAAGTTTTCTCTTGTCTCCATGATGTCAGACATTATCTTCACTAGATTCAAGTTGGTTGGTTATAAAGTTGGGTAAAGTGTATGTGTCCACAGAATGTGAATAATAATTTATTAAGTCGTTATGTCATTAACCATTTTGTATGACTGTCTACGTTTTACCATTGTTGTTATCATTAATTTTCAACTTAACTCTGTATGGTTTTAACCCTCTGCCTATGATCGACTAGCTAGATCCGAAATATGGGCCGTGGCCGAGGCAGACCAAAGTTCAAGGGGCACAGCCGACACTTCACCAGCCGTGAGGAGCTTGAGGAGGAAAGGAAGAAAGACGAGGAAAAGGCAAGGAAGGTATGTCGAACTAAAGTGATTGTTTCACTTGATTTATTGCAATTCATGATTAGTTGTCATGCCTAATTGGTAGTAATTGGACTCTATTAATTTGTCTGATTATTCCAGCGAGCGGAAAGAGGTTACGATTCACCCACGGACTCTGAGGAATCAGAGGAATCTGAGGTAATAGTTCTAATGAGGAAGATAGTAGTGAACGCTAACTGACTCGACTCGATTAACGTATTTACTGGATCACCAAATCCTGCAATTCAACTTTGCTAATGCGATGACTGAATTAAAATTCTAAACGACGAAGTCGTAAATTGCCAGTGACACAAAATTTTAGCTAGAAGGTTTGATGATAGGCTCTATTTTGAAGGATTCGGCGCGCGGAAATGTCAACTACGACGCGCACGCGATTGCCGATAATATTTGTCATAGTATCGACGAATCGAGATCAAAGCCCAAATTCCACTCATACCTCTTGCGTCTGAGAAATAACAATTTCAGTCTGAATCCGGGGAAGAAAACAATGATTCGAAGAAGAACAAAGGTGTAGAGGGTCTCATTGAGATTTCCAACCCGAATCACAACCGAAAAGGTCAAGTAAAGGTTCAAAACGTCGAAGGACAATCGTCGCAGCTAACAAGACGACAAAAGTAAGTACCGCCTCGATGATCGATTGATCTGTGCTGAGATTTGTTTTGAAATTCTCTACTTGTTCTCCTCAGGGAAGAGTTGGCTCGGCAGCACTATCAAAAGATGCAGCAAGAGTGCAAGACAGACCAGGCCCAGAAGGATTTGGCTCGATTAGAGATCATCAGGAAACGGAGAGAGGAACAGGCGGCTGCTGCAGAAGCCGGTGCCCCCGGGTCTGCCAAGAAATAACAGCTCCTCCACACATTTTTAGTTCAATTTGTATGACATCGCCACGAATCAGTCGATCGAGTTAATCCCTTCCTCAGATCGGAATTAGATGCTTATGTGGATTTGGTGACTTCTCAATTGTAATAACAAAATTTTACCCAATGATACTGCGAGATACGTTCGGTTTTGGGGTTTAAAAGTTTCTCTAGACAAATTATGGTCCCTGAAATCTTGGTCATAATAGCCAAGGCATGAATTGGGAAGTTTCTTTCTGATCTTTCCCAACCAATTCCTATTTTTGTGCTCCATGGAGGATATTTTGCACTCAAAAGATCATTCATTTTGTACCACGTCTCGTTATTAGAAATTAAAAGATAATATCAAATCTCTTGGTGTTTTGTTTTCAGGCCATTTCATTGATGTATAAGCGGTGTTTCAATGGGAGTTTGTTATACTTTGCGTAGACTTCACTTTAGAGCATAAAAACACAAAATTAACTTCTGAAAACCGAAATATTATACAAATTTCAATCAATTTCAACAAACTATTAACATCAGAACATCATACACTTTGATAGATAGCATTCCAACTGGTACCACAACTGGTACCACAATATTCCATTGTATTATGTGTATGGCCTGGGAAATATCATTACACAAACCAACGTAATCCTCAACTAAAATCATGAATCGGGATTATTAATGACATCAGTTCTTGGCCAATGAATCAGGTGTGAAAGTTTCATGCGCTCTCATTTAGTATCAAATCAAAGCCCCGTTGAAAATTATTCACATGCATGCACGTTGGTCAAAATTACTGTCTGATTCATGACAGAATCAATCATGAATTGGATATAATCTCGAAACCGTCTGAATCGCTTGCATCTTCCGTATTTACTTCGTCGTACTCAGCTGAAAACAATCAGATGACAATGTCTGTGAGTCTGTCAGGTGAAATCTGGCAACTAATAATAATTACAGGCTTATAGTATTCAATAGGGTACAATTTCGTTAAACACCGGTTAACATAACACTATAACAGCAATACATCCAATGAGTCGAAATTACCCATTTAGCGCGCGTAGTTGGACCTAGAGCTACATAGCTTAATTAGCGGCGCGCGAAGTAAGAGCCGCGCATAAATATAAATATCTCTATAGTAATCAAACTTAGCGCGCAACAATAACTCATATCTAGATTGCGACCGCCCCTACAATGCACATGAGAAACAGTCAAAAGCAATGTTAACATTTCAAACGTCATACCAGTGTAATTTTCAGGTATTTCAGCCGGTGTACGTGATGGCGGCGTCATGTATGCAGGCCGCTTAGCCACCATTTCGAATAGTGGGCCACTCCCGTGTGTTATCGTCTACAATATGATGATATCAAATACAGTTTCTGTAAGACAAGTAAGATTTTGACGATGAATCTTAACTTATTGTTTACTCACATCCTCGAATTGTCGACATAGGTCATCGAATGAGTCCTCAGTTTTACAGTAGAAAGCAATGGCAATGCTTGGATCAAGCTGTTCCCAAGCTAATAGGTCAACTTTGGTCGTGTGATATGTTTCATCTGGTATGCTGAAAATACACGAAGTACAGGAGAATGAAATCGTGCTCATGAATGAGAATTTTTTGCATAAACAGGTTCAATTGATGACTAATTTTCTATCGATACCCGGAAAAGGCAGCACTCCCAACTCACTTTTCAAGGTCGATGTCGAAGGGGTTTAGAGATTCTTGTGTAACGTGGGGATCAAGGTAGAGTAACTTGTCGCCTTGGTAACCAATGAAGTAGAATGCTGAGTTGGGCCTACCTCCAACAGCACCCACACTTTGTTCTATCTCGAAACAGTACTGAAAGAAAACAGCATGTTACTTTCTCTTATGACATTCGCAAATATAAGATGCATTTATCCAATTCATCACCCATGAATTAATCACTTATCAAAATCGATCAGTCGATACAGGTTTATATTTCGCGAGTCAATGACTGAGATCTTTACCTTGATATTATCGATGTAGATGTTATTACACTCATTGAGCCCAAGACGAAGAGGTATAATCAGAAGTAGAGGAGTCCAAACATTATCTTCCTTTGCAAAGAACTCTGGAATGAGCATCGTGTGTGACAAATGATTATCGTGATCCAAATCAATGACAGTCAATAATAAATCAAGGTAATTCGGGAATCAATTTCACTTACTGATATCCTCAATACACATGAAATTATCCATGACCACTTGGACAGTCAAGTTGAGTTCTTTGTGAAACTCGGTAAGTGTCCTGATGGATTGCGCAGCTGTATTCGGTCCAAACCAAGTTCCCACGTCTTTCCCAGCGGAGCACCCAGCTTTAGCTGGAAGTAGAGATAAGGTGATGATGGTGGAAGAATAATATGAGAGAAATTAATAAACCATTGGACCGATAACTCGTTAAAAAGGTAAAGTTCAGCTTATAGGAAACTCTTATTGTTGAGATATTCATTCAATTCAAGGAATCGAATACTCCTGGATCACAAACACGCATTCTCACCTATCTGTTGTATGGAGTAAAGCCCGTCAGGGTCGTCTAGGAAGTGCCTGAGAATGTCGTTGTACGCTCTGCACCTTGTCCATCTCCAGTCCCTGCTGAACGTGTGCCGGATAAGGGCGTGGCTGTACAACATCTGGATACACCGTAACATGCAGCCCCATCCCCTATCCGATGTGAATGCTGTCCCTCCTGACGGAAAGTAGTAGTTGTACATGTGTGTCAAATTGGAATTGGGCCAATTTCAACAAGTGTCGATTCAACTATAAGTCAATTTCATCATTTGTCGATACTTTAACTCCGTTCGTAGGGATTGATAACAAATTATATCCCAACGACAGTAGCATATCTCCATCATCTCTACCTGTGATATGAAATTTTCACAAACTCTATATTCTCTCTCTCTTTCACGATCTTACCGATAGCCCTGAAGTTCCGCCGGTAGGAAAACCAGAGGAAGCTCTCGATATCTCGTTCCAAGATAGCTTTGTCCTCCGGTAGCTCGTAGCTTCTGTTCAGGATCTGCAAACGAGAGGATCAGGAATTCGTCATTTTCTAGAAATAGTTTGTAAGATTGTAAACACGCTCCAAGAAGGATTTGAGAGATAGTCAATGAATTTCATTTTGATGGAGAGTGATGCACATTTCTGAAGAAACATGTATTTATTTGTGGAGGGGAGAAGACAGTGGGCGGATTTTGTCACCTGTATGTCAACGCCTTCCTGTAGTTCATTCTTATCATCATGAATCCTACTGAATACAGGAGAGTAGTCTGTGATGGTGTTGTTAATTGTGTGGTTAAGTGTTGTTAGTGTGTACTCGAGGCTGTCGCCCATTGTGAGGCCCTGAAAACAAGCGGGTTTCACAGGAATGATATGGACTTGAAAAGGTTCACACTTAGTCAGAGAGACTAAATGTAGATGCAATGAAATTCCAAAGAACCACACATACACGCACAAATGCATATACACACACACACACACA
>CAMPET010000159.1:92774-105411 GCA_946803715.1 Beroe ovata | reverse complement strand
GGGCATAAATGCCACTCACACTCGAGTAGAATTATGGTCGGGTAGATATGCCCCACGGGTAGATATGCCCCACGGTCATATTTGCCCTCAATTTTGTGACATGGTGTGGCTATTTTTTTGCCCGCATTTTTTGGCGAATTTTCATCGGCGCTATGAGGCTCCCCGAGTGCTGTCGATTTATTCAGATGCATATCTCTGTACTATGAACAGCTATTAAAAATTCTGGGTGGATTCATTGAAAAATAAAAAAGTTACAGGAGCTTGAAAATTTTGCGGGCAAGATTTTCAGACCACAACGGTTTAAGGGTTAAACTCCTCCAGATTCAAATTCTACGTCCAAAATTAGGCCAGGAACACCATTTTTCAGAATTTCTACTGAAAAAATGCTTTTAGCCATATTTTGGTGTCAGTGCGTCCCATTGATTTTCGCCTTTTTGGTCTGTTTGCTTCCCAAGGGAGAGAAATCCTCATTTGGGCGTGGTTTCACGGCAAGTATGAACTGAGCATGATCGTCAAAAGGGCTGATATTTGTAGTGTAAGAGTAGGAGAGATGATTTGGTGGAAAATTAGTGTCGTAAGTGCCGGTAAAAACTTCATTAGAGACCTTCAAAAATGAAGTAGAAAAGTGTGGAGTCATTCACTTCATTTTCTACCGATACTCTGATCGGAAATTCGAAGAAAATTTTTTGCTGCATTTTCATGCAAATACCATCGATTCCTATGTATTTTTGGACGCTGAATCGATTCTCGATTGAATTTTGATCCTATCTCGCTCCCCTGCGG
Organism: Beroe ovata; assembly: GCA_946803715.1. Lineage (NCBI taxonomy): Eukaryota > Metazoa > Ctenophora > Nuda > Beroida > Beroidae > Beroe > Beroe ovata. The sequence continues at coordinate 104,628 of CAMPET010000159.1, read as the reverse complement.
AGCTGTTGGTCATGTAACTTCTTATCCTTCATCTGGCAAGAAAATGGAATTTTCGCCGATTTCCCGATGAGCTAGCTCTTAAACTCCTCCAGATTCGAATTCTACGTCCAGGAACACCATTTTTCAGAATTTCTACTGAAAAAATGCTTTTAGCCATATTTTGGTGTCAGTGCGTCCCATTGATTTTCGCCTTTTTGTACTGTTTGCTTCCCAGGGGAGAGAAATCATCATTTGGGCGGGGTTTCACGGCTAGTATGAACTGAGCATGATCGTCAAAAGAGCTGATATTTGTAGTGTAAGAGTAGGAGAGATGATTTGGTGGAAAATTAGGCTCACATGTGACATAGACACACTTTTCAAGGACCATACCGGTGGATGTTTGCAGTAGATTTTATACGCCGTGTAGAGGGTTACAGCAACCAACCCTGACACGCCAATCTGGTAGCTGTAACTCTCCCACAAGTTACTCCAATTCACCATCTAAATCCATCCTAAAGATTGATAATGAGTGGTATAATTTAGTTAAAAAGGCGAAACTAGATTTATTCCTGCGTTTGTAACTTGCCTATTTTTTTAGCGTGAGTAACTACCACATTTATACAGAACAGAGAATGAATTATCACCCAATTTCATACACTTCCACAGTACACTTCCACTCTTCAAATCGTCTAAACAGTACTCATTGATAATTTCAAACTATTGACTAGGTAGTTCAATAGAGTCGAGCATTTCATCATATGCGTACCACAGTGTTCTTCACTTTCAAGTTTCAGTCAATCAGAAGAGTAATATTTTTCGCGATCGATGAATCGTACAGAGAATTGTCGATCAGTCGATCAGTAATGTCGATCGATCACCTTTCCGTATCTCTTCGTTCAGCGAGGATTGCTCGAATCCTGTCATTCTCCTTGTCAATGTCTGCTATACAAGCATCAATCCGGTCAATAACATCTTTCTGTAGAAAAATTGTGAATGAAGGCGCGTAGTTTTGAATCTTGGGATCGATGGAAAATATGCGAAAAAGATAGAAATTGCTCCCATCTCATTAGAGAAATATCGAATCATTTTCATGTCAAAACAATTGCTGAGACATGCGCCGCGCACTGCTTACTCTATATCGACGTTCGACATAGAAGAGAAATCCAAGAGCCGATACAAATATCGTCGTAGTGAGCTTGCCTATGTTGAACTGAGATCTTCTTCCCCAATTCAAAAACTGTCCAATCACAATTGGGCTGTACCGAGGCAGCTTCATGCTAGTGATCTAGTGACATTGTTGTGAAATGGATTAAATATTGGAGAATTATATAATGTTCATTTATAATACTGTAACTACAATAACATTCAAATAGACAAATCGTCAGATGAAAACTAAACGAGTATGAAAGAACTAGGAACGGAATGAGGTTAGTTTTTAAAAAATTCCAAAATACAGTACATATAGCCGGCATCAATTCTTTAATTGACTGATAAAATCGTTAACAATTGGAAATATCACTAACTGGACGATGAATAGAATAAGGGAATTTTATAGCTGAATGCATGCTAAATGAATATTGAAAATTACGTCATCAAACTTAAAGTTCCACTCAAGATCCAAGAAGTCGGTAAAGAGGCATACCCAAAAACTCGGCGCATTGATAGAATAACATGACACGACAGGATAAATGTAAAAGAGGTCACACTCTGTCATTCCAACAAGCACTTTCAAAATTCCGGATTTCAAATAAAACAAACAACAACAGACTAGATAGTTAATAATTTCGTGTAATTTGAATACTATTCTTCCCTCACTGTTCTCTGTAAATATCCTTCTACTCTTCTTTATCGAACATCCCCAAATGCTGACAGTTCGTTATTTCTTCATTTCTCGGGCTTTGTATAAAGGCTAAGTTGTAATCAATTATGTTGAGCCTACATCATTGAGTTACAGTGCTGTCTATGTTTTGATCGTCTGTGGCAGTTTTGTCAATATCTTGTCCATTCACACTATCTAAACCCTCCGCATTCTCGCTAACTGTCGCTTCAGCACTTTCTCCAACTATTGTCTTCTCAGCAAAATTTTCTATTTTCTTTTCACCGACGCCTTCCATGGTCGTTCCTGTCATATTATCTGCAGTTTGACTGGATTGGCTATCAGCCAAACTCTCACCATCCCCAGCTGTTGTAGAGGACTGAGTTGCAACGTCGGAAACGGAGTCAATGATAGTTTCCTGAGTCATTGGGGGACTCGTGATTTGAGAAACCAGTGGACTGGTAATCGATGTCGTCTCTCTTTCATCCTGCCCAGTTTCTCCAACTTTCATACCGGCGTCTTCAACTCCGCTTTTCAAGTAGGATGCCCCCACATTGGAAACATCAGCATTCACTTTATGTCCGGTACCAGGACTTTGTGCTTCACGCATCTGTAGAGGGGATGATTCCTCACTGATCGAGGAGTTTGCTGATCGGGCCTGTCTCTTCCTGCCGGTACTACGGTCAGGTGTGTCCGTTATCTTCCGTTTCCCGCCAAGCGGGGAATCCTGCGGGATAGATTTAATTCATCGCGACTTGTAGAAGTTACTTTTACCACTGAATAGTGAATATGTATGAAAGAACCAGGAATGATCGTCCAATCATGAAGTCGAGCGTCGAAAACAATTCCAAGCTAAGATATGTCATATATACGGGGTTGGCAGATATTTTCGTACCTTGTTTTTCACTGACTTCCTCCTCATACCCGGAATGAGGGGCTCTGGCATGATACTGGGATCTTCAGCAGAGAGCCTGGTTTTGAGAGCCCGTATCATGTGTCTGAAGCGAGGGATAAGATGTGACTTTGTTGCTAACTACTTGGCAAAGTTTGCAATCAGAGAAGGTAGATTTATCTGGATTTGAAGTTACTCACTTGTACGGATCATAGAACCTCCGACAGTAAAGAGCCGACTCATCACCACCAGTGATGTCGCTGTTCTTAGGGATGCCCTCCCTCTCTTTCAAGAAGATTATTGTAGCTTTACTCTCGATGGATGTTACTTCTATCTGTTAAAGCAATCAGTGAGCACTGAGCAATGCGTTAATAATCAATGAGCAATCAATTTTACAGCATTCACGGCGCTGACAACAAGAAGGATCTTTCCGGAAATTTGGAAAAACCCCAAGCCCATCCACGGACCCAGAGGCCAGCCTTCCCCCACCTCACCTCATCATCACACTGAGAAGCAAACACCTCCTGAGGGTGGATGGTATCCCGCTCCTTCTTACTGGTAACCATTTCCTCCACCACGTAGAACCAGAGGAGTCGCACAACGGGTACTTTGGAGTGGTAGAACTCCAACACACGGCCTGGGACAGGAGTGTGGGAAATGGAAAATCCAGGAAACTCTCTTCAAGACTCAAGAAAAGGAATGATTGTTTTGAAATTGAGACCATAGTTCAACAGACAAGATCGCGATCATGACATGTCAATGTGTTAGAATCGATAAAATTGGAAATAGATCATAAATGCAACAAGTTTACATATAGGTATCATGATTTGAGAAACTTACCTAATTTCCAGGACTCTTCACCCTCTGGTATATTAGCATCGTTTCCACATCTCACATAGATCGTGTCTCCTCGGAGAAAAGTCTCGTCTTTATATTGACATTTCCTGAGAGGGTCAGTGGGGTAAAAAACCATCAGTTTGGTTGATTAGGTTAGCTGGAAAACTGAAATAACTGGAATATTAAGATGCCATCAATACATGTCATGATTATTAGAATCAGGATTCGTACTTGTAGTAAACTCTCCCATCCTTGGTGTACGAGTCCTCGAGTTTTGCTGTGGCTCGCCCTCCTGCCATGGGAGCTATCGTGATGCAACCATCAGCAGCATGACTGATGTCGATGTTCATTTCCGATTCCATTTCCTGCTCGGAACTGAGGATCGTCGGGAGGAAGGGTGTCGTGGATTGAGTAGATTCGGATGATGGAATTATCTGAGGAGAGAGAGAGGGGAGAATAGATCATGAAGATATCGCAGAAATATACTAAACAGACGTCCATGTTTGCTGACTTTTCGATGTTTTTGTTGTGAGCGACATGTCAGATACCTGCATTGAGCTGTCATTCGCGGAAACAACTTGAATCTGAGTTGAATCACCTCCAACAATCTGAATTTGGTTAGGCTTTTCCGTAGAGGGAACAATTTCTATCGGAACAGATAATGCCTGATCCGCCGATGTCGGAACAATTTGGATACAATTCTTGCCATCTGCATCATTCTTATCAGACTGGATGACTTGTATAGAAGTCTGTTCAAATGTGTTATTCTGAACAATCTGAATCTGAGGCTCAGAACACGGGATTGAAGGATTTGAATTTGTGTCAGCGACTGAGAATGAAATCATATTTTCGGGAAGAATCGTCATGGAGTGCTCGCTGACTTCTGATTCGGACACTATCGAGATTTTGTTCACAACTTTCTCGGTGATAGTCGTATCGTTTGTCCGAGTTGATTCTTCCGATTTCGATCCACTCACAACCGATTTGGAAGAGGGTTTATGGTCAGGTGAGGTATTGTTTTCAGCTACATTGTTTGATTCAGACTTCTCCTTGGTCGACGGTGGTTCCGTAACGACATCCTTGCTCTTAGTGGGATGTCTGGGGAGATGATTGAGAGTTTTCTTTTCCCCCTTTTTTACACTGATCGGGGGGTGAGGGGTAGGGATGATCGTCATATCGTCTGTGCTGAGGGGCTCCACCAGGGACCGCAGTATGTGACGTAGTGGGTGGTAGTAGCGTCGCACGAACAACCGACCTGGATGAAAAAGGATGAGAACCCACACGCACAATGGCGGAGGAAGGAACTCGATAATCACGGGAAATTAGCTTAGTATTCAAGTCCTACCTTTGGGAATTTCTAGAGGAATTTTCTCCTTCTTCTTCAGAAACACCACGTCCAATTTCTCCTCCAGCTGGTACGCTAACGCATGAATCACGAAATCCGTAGCGAAACACTCGTTAACATGTATTGTCGCCGACTCTCGCTTCGATACAAACATTTCCTCCTCCAAATAGAAACGAAACATCTTGAGCCGGATTATGTCGTCATGATCTCGGTATATGGACATAATACGTCCCATCTGGATACCTTCCACTAGCTTGACAAAGAAAACGTCACCCACACGTGCTTCGACGTTATCGACTTTGACCCCACTGAGGAAAAATATCCTCATGAAGAGCAGAAGAATGGTGGAATCAATGTTACAAAGCAGAAGAAGGTTGAAATTGACCTAATGAGTAATTAATTGACCTTAATTGACTAGAAATTTCTGCAACTCACAGATACTGGTTCTCTTCTCCTCCTTCATCGAGGAGAACTATAATTCTCTTGAGCAATGGAGTGATGAGCTCAGCCTCCTCCTTTTGTAACTCCTTCAATTTCTTCGTCTCCTCTTCCTTCCTCTTGAACTCAAGCTAAAATCAAAGCGGGAATCATGTTCACTGAGATTGAATTACCTACCCGTATTCTTAAACGCAATGTTTGACTGCCAATTTCGTCATTGTTTCCTTCAAAAATCGACTCACCACTTTGCTTCTTTCTTTCTGGTCCCTTTTCAAACGCTTCCTTCCCCTTCTCTTACTGGATTCCTGATTCAAATGGCAATCCATCAATCTTCTGAACACGAAAAATAACAGCTGCATCAACTATCACAGTGATTTGTGACACTTACGTCATCTGAGGTCTTCTTTTTAGCATCTTTCCACTTGAAATCCTTGTCCTCAAAATCCTCGTCACAGACGTGGCTCAAGTCGGCTGAATCCCTCTTCTTTTCCTCCTCCCCTGATGAGGATTCCTCCTCTTCCTCACTGCTCTCTTCCTCAGATGACGAGGTTTCGGTATCGTCTCTGAGCGAAGCCCCGGGCTGTGGAATGTCTTCCGCTCCTGTGGAGGGAAGTTCAGTTACAGTGCGCCGTGCGGGGGATATTCTGCGGCAAGAACGAATCTCAGACGGGATTCCTTAATCCAGCCAAGAAGAGTAGAGAAATCTTCCTCATCCCCCCACACAGAAATCAAATATCGGCATTGATGCGCTTATTACAAACTCATATTCTGGTTACCTAGAGTCTTCGCTGGTTTCCTCAGCCGGAAAACCTCTTTTGACTCAGCGTTGAAGAAATCACCCGCAACAAAAGTGTTCTCGCTGGTCACATCGTCAGGGTGGAACACGACTGTCATCCGTTCGAAAAAGAGGGAGCAGGAAACATTTTCGTACACCTCTTCACTGAATAGCAGTCCCGTGGTGAGGAGAGGACGTTCTGATGAGGGCACGTTCCTCTGAGGAGGGTTAGGAGGGGTGAAGCGATTATTTGGAGAGGAGAAAGTTTCACAGATCACCTTAATGAGGGAGTGAGTATTGTAGGAGTATTATACAAAATTAGTGAAGAATCCATCACTCACTATTGTAAAGAGCTTGTTGACAGTCATGATTGCTTGCGCGTTTTGATCATAGTGCAATTTCTGTACTCTCACACAAACACTGCCAGACTGGAGGGTAACAAAGTCTCCTACAGAAAATGAACCATCACCAATTTGGCAATCTCTGAAACCATATTTAGGGATAATGACTGCCATCATATTAAGATGTTAACATCATATTAAAAGGTTTGCAACTTACCAGCACTTAGTAAGTAATTAGTAGTAATTGGCAAGCATTTAAATAACATTAAAAGGGGTTCACGGTCGACTCACTTATAAAAGGTAACGTCATCCTCGTTTTTGACAATATGGCTGAGTTTTGGAGTATTTGGACACTCAATAAGAGGAGCAGGTACTACTGAGAAGTCTGAACGAGTCAGTGGTTCCGAAAGAGGGCAGATCTGCGGGAAATTGAATCATCACTAGGTTGAATTTCACTCCATAACATGAAGCATAGGCACAAGTATCATCAAAGATAACTCTTACTCTTTTCTTGAATGGATCGTAATATCGTTTCAAGAAGTACAAAGCCTTGAGAGCATCTTCCGGTACCGGCTGGAATATGTTCTGATGTATAACAATAATCTTCTTTTTCACATTTGAAATGAGGAATTCTCTCCTCCAATTACTGACAAGGACTTCCTGGTAGTGAAGATTTGCTCGCTGCTCGTGACTCAGTGTTACCTAGGGATATTGGATAAGAGTATCTACTATGAGAAATGTTCAATGCTCGATCACAGTAATTTGAGACAGTCAAAACTGAAGTATAAAAGTGTGGAGTCACTCATATCACTTTTACCGATACCCAGATCAGAAATTCGAAGAAAGTTTGTTGCCCAATTTTCATGCAAATACCATGCATTTTGTGACAGAGATACATGATACAAGATACAAACAGAATTTTACACAATACCTCATTCTGATAGTATATGAACTGTCCATTCGCAATTGGCCGTTGTTCATGATTGTATGAAAAACTTATAATTCGTCTGATTGAACTACCATCTCTGTTGGCTAACAATACACAATCGCCTATCTTGTATTTTTCTTTACCCACTAAACAAACTCTGGAAAATTGCAAAGTCAGTTTGAAACAAAGCTTGAAAAAGAAACAAGAATGGTGCACACTGCACATGGCTATCAATAACTTCTCACTTGAAGAATGTTGAACCACCCTGAGTGTATGGTAGCAAGAACTTGATATTTGGTGGCTTTATCAAATTTTCAGTAGAATCTTTCACGGAAAGGGATGAACCAACATTATCAGGAATTGGCTTGGGCATGTATTTCATTTGAAGCAGCTGAGATCTATGTGGGACCAGTGCTTGCTTATCATGGTCAAAATACCTGTAATAAGAGAAAGCTTCTTTACAATTGAGATGGTATCTAGGTCCTAGTTAAGGCAAAAATTTTCCACTGTGATAAAATTGGACCCCCATGTTTATTACCTGTAACTGTAATATACATCATCTGGAGCTTCAGCTGGGATTTCATCCTTGTCAGCCACCCAAACAACATGTAACATCTTCTTTATAGTCGCCACTGCTACCTGCGTCACACTGGGTGTTGGAATCAACAGGATCTCACTTGTACAATCAGGAGTCTAATAGTATTATTTCCAAAATACCTTCCCAGTATAACTAGTTGCGAATATTTCATGAGGGCAATGTTGCTGTGTAATATTGTTAGGGAAGTCTTCATCAGTGAAAAACCATCTGACCAATGCCCTTTCGTTTCCCTGAAAAGTGAATATCAAATCAGATTAAAAGTTCAAAATAACTTGATTTGCTGCCAAATAATGACATCATTCTCCACTTGGTACCTTGGTTCTGCAATATATCTTTAGAAGATAAGCAAGCTTAAGCCTCCCTTCATCAGATATAAGAACATTATGTCCAACATTGAATGAAATACCATCAATAGAGCACTTCCTGAAATTTTCTTCTAAGTCTCAGACTTAGAGAAACTTGAAATTAAGTCCACAATGTATGTGATGCAACTCCACAGTTTTGTATGGGTAGACTGCAAACATAACAAAATATTGGAAGCAAGTATTGGAAACACTGACAATTACCTGTAAAATATTAGTCCAGTTTCACTTTTCTTGATGACTTGATCAAGTTTCACATTTGCAGACATCTTGAACACTTCATAAAACCTTTCAGGATGGAGATTGCTTTCACTTGAAAGAATAATGGCATTTCCACTTATCTCAGGTTTATGATAACATTTGGCAACATAAAAGCAATGTTATATAAACATATCTGGCTGGACAGTGTAACACACATGATGTTGAGCTAAAGCAAATCAGTTCCTTAAAAGGTATCAAACATCATTTTTATTGACATTGGACATTGGGGCTCTCAGAAGCAGAATAAATAAATTCAGGAATAAATTCTTGAATTTTACAATCGAAGAAGTATTCACTTTCAATAAATATTTCATCTCAATATGCACTCAAAATTGCATTTCACACTACACAAAGTAAAAACATCGGTGCAGTTCAGCCTAGCAAGTGATTGGATCATAATTGCGATCGTCATGTCTTCGCGCCGCGCTGCGCCGCTGCAGCGTGTCCTAAAAAAATTTGTAGTCTGTTGTGGAATTTTATAAAATCATGTTCCCGCCCTGCGTGACCCAAATACTCCGCGCGCGCTGCGCGGCATGTCGTGCGTCGCGTTGGCAGTTGGATTGTTTACGATTAATTGCAATGTCGCAAAGAATTGTTGTCAAATTTTTTCTTCCGTCGGCGCCGTGCAATTAAATTGTGATTCCGCGCTCGGCCGGCGGCCCGGATAAAATTGCAACGTGTGCACACTGCACACTGCGTATGACATGCTATACCTGAGTCTTGTTCCAAATCAAATTCAAATTTCATAAAAATTCTTTGTTAATGATTTACATAATGTACAACATCTCTGATAATAGTGATGGTTGTATATCATAATTCATTTTATCCTATTCAATGACATTGAAAGCAAAAAAGTGAAACAAATAGTAAATTGAATTAGTTAATGAGCAATGAATATGAAAATGAAATGAGCTTATGAATTAGCATAATTCACTATAACCACCATTGTAGCTCACTATTATAGCTATATTCAATCAATTTTCCTAGGTTGTGATTGTATCTATGTGCTAACCTCAGGACATCCATGTCATCTACTCCACAGGTAAATGGGATTCCAAAGAAAAAAAATAAGTATGGAATAAGTATGGACTATGATTCCACGAAATTTATTACATGCATTGCCACCTTCAGGGGACTCCAAGTATATCAAAGCTAGACAATGCATCTAAAGAAGATCTCATAAAGTTGCTGAAGAGACAACAATTGCTTTTGAAGAAACACAATTCTGAGAGATCATCAGAGAAGGCTACCTTTGGAGAGGAAATCAATAGTTTAAAGTCTGATTTAGAAGCACAAAATGATGCTGTGAGTTTCCACTGGTTCCTGGTGTTGTAAATCACCCTTTATTTTTTCAAATAAACCATGTTTACACAGATATTTATTCATCCAGGTGCAACAATTGAGAACTGAGAATGATCTCATATATTCCTCAAATCAGAAGCTTACACTTGAACTAGAGGTTAATAATGTAGCAAACTTAACATTTGTTTCTTCTTGTTTTTCATGGAAAGCCGCCAATTATTAAGTCCCAAAACCCAAGGAATTAAAAGATGTTATCAAACAACAAGATGAAGACATAAGTAATCTTGAAGCATCAGTGAAACATCTTTCCAATGAGAAAGAGGACCATGAATCTGAACTGAGTGTTTTGAAAGAAAACAAAGAGGTTTCTTAAATGTTCAATTCCTGGTTGCTCCATTCAGAGTAGCATATGTTACATTAGATAATATTGAGCTAACTAAGTTCCATCTCAGCATATGAAGAATCTGTTGACATCGTTGCAAGACTCAGAGAACAGCCTGAAGGCTCAATTGCAAAGTTTAGAGTCTCAAATGGTGAAATTGTCAGAGGAGCAAGAGAATGAGATGCTGTCTCTTAATACTACAATTACTGATCTCAGGCATGAATTGGAAGGTATAATATAGTTCATTTCATGATGATATATCTCACGTGGCAGTATCCAAGAAGCCCGATTATATCACTGCGCAAAAATGCTGTGCATGGTACAAATTAACATGCAATTACCAGGTTAAGTATGATATATACAGCAATGTCTTTACATTCGCATTCGTAACCCCATTAAGGAGCTTGACACTGATATATCTATCGCTCCTTTTTGTGCCGAATCCAGCGCTGTGACCTGGTCGGGCTGCTTGGATACTGCCCCTAACGTGAGGTTTTCTGGGCTTATTCTGGCTGTGGAGGAACTTTCGATATTTGCGAAACATGCGGATATTATTACAACTGTGCAACCAATTTAAACATTTCAGGAAGTTCTTCTAAGACGGAGGGGGAGGAAAATAGTTCTTCACTTCATGAAGAACTGAGTCAGACAAAATCGGACATTGCTTCATTGCGAGATGAAGGAGATTCACTAAAGAATTTGATAAAGGAGTATAACGAACAGTTTGCTGTGGAAACCAACTCCTTGGCCCAGGTGCTCAGTTCACTCGGGGCTAGCTCCAGGTGAGAGTTGTGTGTGTGTCTGTGTGTGTGTGTGTGTGTTTGTGTGTGTGTCTGTGTATTTGTGTGTTTCGTGATGTATTAATCCTGATTTGTGAACGAATTGAATTGATTCACGGATTTAATACGATCTCAGTAGTGTTTATTGGCCACAGTACATGGTTGAATTGAATATTACCATGATATACTTGTGCGTTAAGGAGGTAGTGTTCAGATTCTGACTCAATTGCTTGTTTTCCAGGGACCAGGATTCGAATATTGAAGTATCAGAGTTACAAGATCAACTGAGCTCACTACAGCAACAGGTGCGTCTACTGCAAACATGCACGGTGATGCCAAATTTTGTAGACGGTGTGCCATAGTACTCAACAAAGTTATTCTTAAGATTTCTGATGAATTGGTTGTAGTTATTCTAATCTTCTAAGCTATTTCGTCAGACTTGTAATTTCCCTCAGGAGGCGACATATCTTGAAACTATATCCCGGCTAACAAAAGAGAATGAGCTTCTTAAAACTGCGCCGCAACCAAACAGTCCTGAACCGCAGGTTTGTGAATTATTATGTTCTCTCCATTAACCGCTCCTGAGGCTACTCCCTCTCATTTTATTTATCTCGGCATTTCTATCTCGGATAAATCTAATATGCCTACAGCGCTCTCAATATGTATTTCATGAATTTGCCTCATTACTCTTGAACCATGAGAAAAGCACACGGTTCCCGAGTTAGTGGCCGCCATAACCCCTTATCGACCCAAAACATGTCAGTTTGAGTGAGCATTTGAGGATAGCTCCCAAACGGATCGACCGATTGACTTGAAACT
>CAMPET010000159.1:65357-82520 GCA_946803715.1 Beroe ovata | reverse complement strand
GACAACCAAAATTTCACGTCAATCCGATAATGAGTTCCTTAGTTAAGGGCCGACATAACCCTGTATCCGCCCAAAACATGTCAGTATGAGTGAGCATTTGAGAATTGAGGATAACTCCCAAACGTACAGACCAATTGACTTGAAATTTCTGCCATAGCTCAAGGACTAATAGAAACTCGGACAACCAAAATTTCACATCAATCCCATGATGGGTAACCAATTAAAGGGCCGACATACCCCTTATCTGCCCAAAATATGCCAGTTTCAGTTAGTATTTGAGGATAACTCCCAGACGGATTGACCAATTGACTTGAATTTTCTACCATAGCTCAAGGACCATTAGAAACTCGGACAACCAAAATTTCACGTCAATCGGATAATCAGCTCCTAAGATAAGGGCCGACATAACCCGACAGATTGAAAGAGGTTACCATAGATTCACCTTTGTGTGCACCCTTTGGTTGGATAACATGAGCAGACATATCAACAGCAAACAATGTTCTGTTAATACAATTCCCAATTTTGAACAGGTTAGAAACTGTGTTGTTGAGAGAAGAGTTGACTACAGCTTTCAACATGCACCTTCCATCTAAATGAGGATAAGATTGAATACACAATTGTGATTTTGACTTGATTCAGAGTTGTCATGATGAAAACACCATATTAAGTACTCTCAAGTTCAAGAAAGATTTACTGGTAAAAACTCACTACACTGATGCTTATTGCTTATTTTATTTTGTTGGTATAGAGACCACAATCAGAGATTGGCAATTAGTAATTACAGACTTGGAATAACCATAGACTTCAAAAAAGGCCAAACTAAACTAATAATAGGGAAGTGACAGATCATACTGATTAGCTTCATTAAGCTGTTGTGTACATAGAGCAGTGAACCACTTGCACAGATTACTTGAAGCAGGGCCAAGCCCCGAAATTAATATACAATGCTATTGCTGGATGTGGCACAGCTTTGAGTAAGCTGTCGGATTATATTGGGCCAATTCTCTATGTACATCACATTCAGATTATGCATTGTGACAGCAAATAGGCATGCATTTCATCTGTATTACAATGGCTAGCCATCTAGCTATATTAGAAGGCTGCAGATATTTATGTAAAACTATGGCAAACAATCACTTGAATGTCTATTTTCAATAAAGAAAGATATTATTGAGAAGGAGTAAAAATGAATAACAGCAGAATATTTTGAATAGCATACATATGATGAAACCTATTCAACAGATCCAGAATCTTCTTAAGAAATATCAAATGATTTCTATATAGTCCAGTGCACGTTGCGCGCCTCTATTCTACTGATCAATATAGCGGCGCAGCAGATTAGGTCACGCAACATAAAAACAATACGCATTTATATAGTCAGACTTTATATAACATGATCTGCTATTCGCGTGCGCGGCGCGTACGCGTGCTCATATTCAACATTAGCAAGGCTAAAGAAACGCGCGCCACAACAACAATCAACATTGCCATGCCAGTCGGATCGCGTCGTATGGAAGCGCGGCGCGCGCAAATTGGTACTAACAACTATAAAATGCGCGTGCACGCGCATGAATAACGAAGGGCAACAGTGTATTGTAAAATTCCACCCTACCCTTGCTGGCGGAATGAAAATCGCGAGCACCGACGGTAAGGTAAAATCCTACAAAACAGTGTAGTACTGTCTATATGACGTAGATTTGAAAATCTAAAATATTTTAGTATTTTGCGTGCGATTAAATAGTAGTTTCAAAAGAGGGCCTTGGTCACTTTAATCAAATAGGATCAGCAGTTTCGACCAAGCATGGAGGCTTCCCTATACTTGAACTGGGAAGAAAATCCTGGGCTGCAGCTGTTCCAAAGCATCTTGTCTCCACAGGCACAGACAATTAACCAGGCCCTGAGGCTTCAAACAGGCAGAAAGGCTAGGGAAGCTTGAGTTAGTGATAACTCTTTTGGAACCAGTCTACCTTATGATCCTTCCAAGTCAAACAGAATAGTACATAGATGGTGAATGGTGATCATTACCACAAAAGAAGTTTATTGATATTTATTGTAGTGTTATTGTGTTTTCTTAAATTTCTAAATTTTGTAATTTAAATTTTTACTCATATTTGTGACAATGGAATAACTGATATTTTTAACTAAATTATTACTTAATTAATTTGTTAGGTCTTTGATATTTTGAGGGGCCATTTGTGATGATGCTGATTATTGATATTTATTTATTAGGCTACAAATTTATTAGGCTAAATACCCATTGAAGGAGATTAAACTGGAATATCTGAGCAAAGCCCAGCTTAGGTTGATGTAGAGGGTGGTTTCAGCTAATTATCTTTGGGTGTCTTTTGTTCTGCCTCCAAGACTTGATATGAAGTAATACTAAATATCATGTTCCTGAAAGAAGCTGAGTGTTAAGGTTATAAATACTGGTTGGAAATGCAATCTCACTGGTCTAAGTAGTCAGAGTAGTGTTGGAGAATCACAATAATTGGAATGAGCAATGAGCATGTTATATTTTGGAGGGTATTTTGATTGTGTCAAAGAAAGCTAAGGTGGCTCACAACTATTGGAACCTGATATGATAAGTGATTAATTGTGATAGGCTCTTCACCAAAATTGCCTATACAATGTCTGCAGTCAGTGCTGTCCGAAATAAGTAGTGTTCATTATGAAAACTTTTGTTCGTGATAAGTATTGGTTGCCAATATCATTTTCTTCTGATACATGAGTTTGACTGATTCAATGACATAACTTAATTGAAATTATCCACAGTTAGGAACTCTGTATGTCTGCTATAAAGTTGTGCAGGGGTGGATGCATGATTGGTCCGTCCATCCTGAATGCTGATTTGTCGAAACTAGCAGAAGAATGCCAAAGAATGCTGGACGCTGGTGCTGACTACTTACATCTTGATGTAATGGATGGTCACTTTGTACCTAACATAACTTTTGGTTTGCATCTGCAAAGTTTTCGATACTTGTTGATTTGAAACGAGCTTTGAATGCTAGCAAAGTTAGGTGGATATTCACACAATTCTGCCAGGGGCGCCAGTTGTGAAATCACTGCGAGACAAGTTTCCCGGTGTTCCATTTGAAGTACACATGATGGTTTCCAACCCTGAGCAATGGATTGGGGATATGGCCGATGCAGGAGCTGACATCTACACTTTCCACTTGGAGGCGTCAAGTCAGCCTGAGAAGACTGTTAAACTGATCAGAGACGGGGGCATGATGGTAATGAATATGTTCTGAATTGTCGCTCGTTTGCGTGCATCTGGGATAATTCACATGTTTTTCAAATGTTTAGTCTACGTTTTTTGTTAAAGATCGCTATAACCATTACTACTTACATTCTTTTGCGATCGAACCATAAAGTACAAATATGTCCCAAATGCAATTTCATCGTGCTTCATTCCTAGGTGCACATTGTATCATCACAGGAGATTCATCTAATCACTTCGTTTTTCTAACAACAGTTGGAATGTCATGAGATTAACATGGTTGTGCACATCATTACAGGCAGGGTGTGGTATAAAACCGAAGACCAGTGTTGATGAACTGTCTTCTTTAGCACCGCTGCTTGATGTACTACTCGTTATGACTGTGGAGCCTGGATTCGGGGGACAAAGCTTCATGGAGGACATGATGCCCAAAGTGAGTATGGTCGTTTACTGAGCGCACATTTTCTATCAATTAAGTATATAACTATGTCATAACCTGAGTACACTGCATTCCGCAGTTAACCAGTGTATCTGAACACATGAAGTGTTATTTATAGAGTTAGCATTTGTCCCCCAATTATGAATACTATCGGACCAAAAAGAATATACATTGTACGAATATAAACTGTCAATTCACTCAGTTTTCTGATTGATCGAATCAGATGTCATCAGTCAGAGGTGTCAGAAATTGGGTTATGGCTTGGTGTAATGATATCATGACTCAATTTATCCTACTTATGACAACAAACAACAACATCCTATCATCACAAAACCATCTACGTCGAGATAAGAGCATGCATCCATAATTTTTGGCGATTGCCCGAAATCGAGGAATCGAATGTGGACATTGGACTTGCAAGTTGCATGTCATCCTATTTGTGCCTAACTGTCACACTTTGCTAAGATTTGTCAACGTAAATGGAAGGCGCGAAAAATATCTCTATGAAATCAGTGCGCAACCACGCGCGCGCGTGTGACGGACATGAGACTAGAAGTTCTCATTGAGAACTAGCTGCGCGCGCGGCGAGCATTTTTCTAGCGTGCGGCGCGCATGCAAATATGACATTTGCGTTTTTGACTTACGAAGCGGAGGACGTCGCTTACAAAGACTCTCAATTCCTTCTATAAGTCCTTAGTCCCTACATTATCACGAAGTGCAATTCAAAACCAGGGCCTCTTCCAGGTTGAGAAGTTGCGGAAAGATCACCCTGATGCTAATATCGAGGTGGACGGGGGACTGTCGCCTAAAACCATCGAAATCGCTGCTCGAGCTGGAGCTAACTTTATAGTCTCCGGTTAGTACTGTCTATATGTACAACTCACGTCATAAAAATTCGATTTGCACCTTTTTCAGGAGTTTCCCATATCATTTTCGAGTTTGAATCAGGTGAAATATTTCCCTTATCACTCAGGCAGTGCTGTTGTGAAGTCTAGTAGCCCGGGCAAAGTGATCGCTGAGCTCAAGGATGTTGTCAATCGATACAGGAACAAATAGTTTGATTTTCAGTTTATTTTTCCGTATATATTTCAGTGTTTGGAGTTTTTATCTTACATTATTTCAGATAAATTTTGGAGAATTTTCATGTTTGTATAGAGAAGCAAGTGTAACGTATGTATTACACAATTATTACATCTGACAGCCAAAGTGTGTAATTCCCCAGTATTCTTCATTCGTTTAGAGTCAACAATCAACACAATAGTTACTTTTCAATCGAAGCTTTTACTAACGATTTATCATTTTTAGCCATGTCAAATGACTCAAGTTTGGACAAATGACTGAGAAACCCACATGACACGGTACGGGTAAGTCTCGGAGTGTCTCAAATTTCAATGTATCACTGTTTTCCTTATCGTCTCTATGAGAGGAGTCACCAATGGATCAAAGCGTACGGAATCAGCGGTAATAGCTAATGTCTAGGAAGCGTTTGGACCGGATTCCTGTTGGGATTCTCATATCTTGGTTACTATGGAAATATCGCGCAAATTTTGAGGCTCTAGTTTCATGATTATAGTAAGAATAGTCTGGTAAGAATTGCACGCTTGGATCATTTTCCGATTGGATCATTGTCGGATCGACGAAACCCTAAATCACCGCTTACCTAGGTAGTAGGAGAAGATGTAACTCTCTTCTAAGTCGACTGTGATACAATTATTGGAAGGAATGTTGAGGCTGATTCTGTTCACAGTGGATAGCCTCGTGCTATCAACCGGGAAGGTCTTGTCCAACTGTTGATCGCTCATACTGACTGTATATTCAGTCTGGCTAATCTTGATCCACACCTGATTGACCCCCACCCGAAGATTCCTCATATCCGTCACCACTTCTGATCCCCAGCCGTACGAGAACTGGGTGTTCTGTGCTACTTTCTCAACATGACCAAGGTAGCTAACGCGAAAAGCGGCGTGGTAAACGTACAAGCCATTTCCCTCCAGATTAAAGCTCAATACGCAATTTTCCGCATTTCCATCGTAGTTGAGCTCCAGGTAGAACTTACAGCCCGGTTCCATTTCACCCAGAGGTAGAAATAGATTATAATTATTTTCGCCGGGATGCACACTGTCGTAACAGCTTTGAAATGATTGTCTCAGACCTGGAATTTGTAGAACTTTGACGAGTACCCGGTGAGGGCATAATCTATTGTAATGTTTGAAGAAGTTGTGTTCTTACCTCCTACTTTCATAGCCTGGACCGTAAGAAGCACCAGGAATATCGTAGGGAGGCTCATTCTTACCATTCATACATTATTCTGAAAATTTCCGGGTCATGGTTAGGTATCGACGAAATTCACCTTGAACAATGATCGGCGATGAGTGTTGGGAAGTGTCCAAGAAATTGGGATGCTTAGTTGAACAGGTGATATTATGATGGAGGTACGCTTATCATCTAATTTGGAAGTGCAGGAATACAGAAAAATATGCGAATCGGGGAGAGGGAGTTTCTAAATTTAGTGATACACCTAAACTCCAGCAAAGAACAGTGCATGGATGTCAAAATCTTCAAATATATACTTATCACTAGCGCCATGGTTTTAGACACTGATTGACAGCTACTTTAGTGAACAATGTGTGAGAGGGCACTATCTCAATTACGACAGGGCAGATGTGGGCCTCGCGCTAACATTTGCATATTGCTGTCCCTGATCCGCATGAAGATCAATGAAAAGGTTGATCTGCTCTGGTCATGGAGTCGGGATAAAAAGAGATCAGGATATTAGGTATAGCACGTTATATAATATATACTATCATGGGATATAACTCTGTGATTCCATTGGATGTGGCACCCAGGATATATTATAGTAGATGCATTATGCATTATCACTGTTCTAATGTCGTCTTTATTATAATAATAATACATGAAGCCAGTCCAGTAGTTCGGGCTATGCTAACCCACATAACAGTGTCCATAGGTTTTTCTATTGTGCATGAGGATTGAGGTCCCTAGAACCCGATTACTAAACGATTTGAGAGTAGCTACTGGGCCATGGCGTTATAAGATATGTCATTCGTCTTGTAGACAGACTAGATTCTCCATCCATTTATTCAGTATTCACACTCTAGAATTACCATAAGGGAGCTCCTAAATTCATGAATATGAAAAATGAACGTATCATTCTCTCCACTGATAGCAATGCTCCGTAAAGTAATCCAGCGATCGGCATCTCAACGCAAGTGCCTGTCGGCCCTAGCAACCAAGCTGACAACGGATAATGCAGTTTCCTACGTTACGCTGAATAACCCGGCCAAGAGAAATGCCCTGTCTCTCGAAATGCTGAATCAGATTATCGACAATTTGGAGTGAGTGTGTGTGTGTGTGTGTGTAGAGTGTAGTGTGTGTAGAGTGTAGTGTGTGTAGAGTNTCTGTATATGCAATATGCATGTCAACAATCAACGTGTCACAATTTGGAGTGAGTGTGTGTAGAGTGTAGTGTGTGTAGAGTGTAGTGTGTGTGTCTGTGTGTGTGTGTGTGTGTAGAGTGTAGTGTGTGTGTGTCTGTTTGTGTGTGTATGTGTCTGTGTGTATATGCATGTCAACAATCAACATTTCGCCAGTGTTAGCAGGTTGTCGATTATCTACTTACTCGCAGGTCAGTCACACCCGCATCTCGCTGTATCGTCATTAGGAGCACAGGTAGTACAATGCTTCCTGTATATTCGTCCATGATTTCCTTTCCAGTCCAATTTGATATATTCATATCACCTTGGCAACCGCGACAGTGTCACTTGAATCAGGTTCCTCACCTCCCTCACCCTCACCCCCAGGTCCAGTTTTCAGCTCCGGACACGATTTGAAGGAGCTCGCTGCTTCCTCCCAAGAGATGCACCACACCATCTTCAACCGATGTAACGATCTTATGGTGGTAAGTTCTTCTTTTGTAGTAGAATCTGAAACCTTTTCGCCGGGTTTCCAGCGGCCAGCACCTACTAGTTGACTCTAGGGACATCCAAGTATAAACCATAAATATGGTGGTGAGTTATACTCACCGGGAAATTCACCGCAGAATCACTTTGTATGATTGACGGTCGTCAATATCTGAACATCCTTAATTGAATTCTAAATTGTGGGGAACTGGTTTAGCAAGGGGGCTATAATAGTAACCGTGGGGTTTAATTGGGGTCAAGTGTATACTGGCAGTTCCCTGCGGTTCTGTCTGTAATATGGATGGGCTTCGTTTGCCCAAAATTATACTATAAACTCTCATGGCTTTACTGAATATGTACCCAAGTCATATTCAGCCCAATGAAGTAACTCTGCTACTATAAAGCGAACCATATTGCTAGAGCTACTTACCGGCTGTTATCATGTAACTCTCCTCGTCATCTATCACAAGACAAATACCTTTCTTCCCGGGGTGTAATTTTTTGAAGTTTGCTAATCTTTGGAAATCCACCGGATACCTCGTGCCCAGGTTTTCCCCATTGAAAACAACGTCGTAGTACCGTCTCATTGTTACGACGATCGTGTTTTCCGCTCGGAGCGGTGGCATTTGCGTCTTGAGTGGCGAACTGTCCCACGAACCATCGCTGTGACTTATTGTTTGTACTATCTCCATTTCAAAATTTTTAAACGAAACTCGTAAATCAAGGTGATAGATGTTGCTTTTCCAGTAATCTGTTGATTTTTCGTAAATGTTGAACGAGGCCTTGCACTCCTGCCCCGGATCACTGATGTGGCGAACTAACAAGTGAAATTGAGTCATGAGGCCTGGTATACCGCATATATTCCTGGCATCATTCTTGCTGCACTCTTTCACAGTGTGAATAGAGCCTGTGGAGGGAATGTTCCGTGATTAAATCAGTGAAGAGATGGCAGCTTATCGACCTTTTTTCCGAAGATAGGTGTAAAGAAGTGTGAAAATTTCGATCTTCAATTTATTCCATCCAGCGACTTACCAAACGACGGAGATATGATTACGAAAAGTATTGCTTGGATAGCGATGACTTGGCTTGTTGTCATCGCTGAACAATTGAAATTAGTGTGTCATGTAATATCAAATCTGTAGATGTACAAAAAGTTGTGTAACGAAAAAGTTGTGTACGAAAAAAGTGGGTAACGAAAAAGTTGTGTAACTGGTCCCACCCAAATTTGTACAGTATGGTATGAGTAGTGGTTACATAGGGAGCGTAGGTCATTGTGTGTCATTTTCATCTGTTATAGGTCCATTATCATTTAAATAGGTAATAGTTGACGTGGCTTTGTGCGATGGTATCTCATATAGTATTGTCACCGCTCATTCCAATTTGTATCTGTTGAGAACAACATAGAGAGCACTATCTATAGATCTAAGCAAGTGACATACACTCATCTCTAGGCAACATAGCACGTGTCAATATGACCCACGTGACTGCATCACACACGTGACACACGCTATTTCAGATGATAGCCAACTCGCAAGTGCCTGTGGTGGCTAGCGTGGACGGGTTTGCCACTGCAGCCGGATGCCAGCTGGTGGCAGCGTGCCACATGGCACTTTGCTCAGAGATGTCAAAGTTCGCGACACCCGGTGTTAACATTGGACTTTTCTGTTCGACACCTGGAGTTCAGTTGGGTCGCGCTGTTAACAGGAAACTCGCCATGGACATGCTGTTAACAGGTGAATATAAACAGCTGGTTATTGTTTACACTTTACAGCGATTGATTGTCAACTGAAGATACTGTCACGAAACAATATGAAATCCGTGAAACAATGACTCCTCCGTGCATCAGGGGAACCAATCACATCCCAAGCTGCCCTGGTGGGGGGTCTGGTGTCAAGAGTGCTTCCCACCAGTGAGGAGCTGGTGTCAGAAACGGAGAGGGTGGCGGGTATCATAGCCTCCAAGAGCTCACCTGTCATCAAACTGGGTATCGCTAACTTCAACAGGTAATGTGTCAACGGTCATTGTAGTGACTGTATACAATCACAGGACACACACACACCCTCATAAAAACAACCGGGGTCATCATGAACATCACTGAAGTCTGAACATTAACTGTTGCCATCACCATAGCAACTCACCATAGCAACTCACCATAGCAACACTCCCCCCCTCTCTAGACAAATAACAAAGCCGCTGGTCGATGCTGCGGACCTCAGCTCTGACACCATGGTAAGGAATCTCACGATGGACGACGGGAAGGAGGGTCTCGATGCCTTCATCGGTAAGAGACACCCATCATGGAACAAATGATGTGGTGTCAGGAGCAACAAGTGGTGGTGTCAACCAAAAATTCGCTGATTCGATCAATAACGATGGAGATGTCAGAGTTGTGTGTAATGTGTGTGTATTTCAGAAAGACTGCAAAGGGTTACAAGCAAGGGTTTTTTTACTTTCGTTTTAATTTATCGTGATTGATTTTTTATGTGATGTGAAACAGTCATTTTTCTTATGTGTGTACAGTTTACATTGTACATTGACCAGTGTACAATGTACAGTGTACACTGTTGATAGTGACATATTGCTGAATACATACTGTACTGTGTGTCAAAGTGTGTGTTTTTAACAGAGCTCTCTGATTATCTGCTTCTTACTGCTTGTCAAGTGTACCAGTGTGCGTTGTATTGTGTCTTGTTATAGGTACTTGTTCCAGTGTCAAGTTTGCATACAATTGCCCAATGCCCTTGACGATTCATGGTTTTTTTGGGCGAATTACAGCCTTGTTTATCCACTTAAATAGGTTTAGGTACTAAACGAAAATACCCTGAATATGGTATAGGACTTCATATCAAGACTTGATCGAGCACAAATATACTACGCATGGAAAGCAACTTTGTAATCGTGTGAGAAGCTTTGTGTGTTTGATTCCCTGGGGTTATTGTGCGCCCAATTGCTCAATTAGCACCACATTCCCCATTTTAAACAGAGTAAGATAGTGACCAAATTCATTAATAGTCATATGTTGAGCAAGGCAAGGGGATGGTAGAGGTGACTTCTCACTCTATTGTCCCAACTTAGTTTCAAGTGAAGTGACCGTGGTACCGCGCATTGGAGCCGGATATTGCCGTTGTTTATTCATGAGATGGAGGATGTTTGTGCGCTCGGTGTCTAAATGTCCATAATAATGTCTACAATAATGTCCATAATTATACTCAGTGCTTATTACAGTAGCAGCAGCCGTAGATTCACAAATAAATGCCTTATTTTGACTCAATCCTCATTTTAAACATATTCATATTGCATCTAGCATATGTTTTGCTACGGACAATGAAAGTGGAGGTATGATGACGTCACACTAAGATGACTCCAGACTGAGATTAACTGATCACAGAAATGGGTGATTTCTCTCGTCAGGTGCTCAGAGCGTCGGAGCTCGGTAACCTAGTAACACTCCGAACTCTCCTTCCCAAAGTCCAGGTGAGAATCGATTGAGTTGCTTGGGAACGTGTTTTGGAATACGTGTTTCGGGTGACCCGTCATCCTTCGCGATTCATTGGTTTAATACCATCCTGTGCTCCCCTGCCCTATCTTATGTTTCAACTTTCAACGCGCCCCTGTTTCAACCCTGTCCCGCGCGAACTTCAACCCGCCCCGCTAACACATTCACCCTACCTCTGTTTTCAACCCTCTCTCCCCTACCCCTCTTCGCTGTTACCATGACAACTAACCCTGACCCTGTCAGTTCCGTCCAGGCGAACACAGTGTCAGATCAGACGGGTAACACGTGTCTCATGTTCGCTGCCAAGGAAGGTCACGTGTCGGTTGTCAGGTTGCTACTCCAGCAGGGAGCTGACCCGGATATGACGAATAGTTACGGGTGGACCGCACTCATGCAGGTACGTGTTGATACTTCGCTCATCTGTATATTTCGCTCATCTGTAAGCTGTGAGATTCCGATTGATTTTGTCTGCTAAGCTCGCCGTGATTTTGGAACTATGATTTGAAGTACAGATCGGAGAAAACGCAGTAACTCCAATGTTATCACAGTGAGCAATATCAGTATCATAACTTCGACAGAATGATATTAGAGCAAAAAACAATTATCATATCTTTGGTTTCATCAGTAAAACATGAGCAACATTTAACCTTGATAGTAAAATACAGTTAAGATTATGAAGGTGAACAAATAACTTAAATTTCTCATAAGATTTCAAAATTAATGATAAATCAACGACGAAATACGATTAACGATACAACACAAAAACAATTGATCAAATACATCCAAACGATTAAACATAAACTCTAAACGAGTGTTCCTCACTACTTATTAACTCTGAATCCCGACTTCGCGTGTATTTGTCCCAAATTGGAGCTACCATGGTAACACAATGAGTTACCATGGTAACGGCCCATGTCCATCACACTAGTCTCTGGTGTTGTTTCTTGTCGAATATGACACTCACTGCAAAGTTCTCGTCGTATACTCGGTTATATTTGGTAAAGTGTGGGTTATCCAACATTTCCCGCTCTATCTTCACCTCGCCTCCCTTTACAAACGTGGTATTAAACCAGAAGTAGAACGACGCTTTGTCGTACTTAATCGGCAGATGCGACGATTTGAATCGTATTTTTGTATCGCCCGTAACGCACGGTTTAGCCTGATCGTGGAAGTCTATGGTGAGGTCACCGTCACTGTTCGTGACGGTACACACGGAGGAACACGACATGAGGTTGAAGGAGGAGATGGATTGATCCCGGTCCCAGATCTCCACCAGGAGATTGCTGGACGGAGATTGGATGGGGTGGGGAGGGGAGTGGACTACCAACTTCTTGATGAAAAGAGAGGGAGCCTCCGGGATCACGCAGTCGTATGAGTGGATTATCTCCTGCCAGTAGTCGATAAATCGGCACTGGGATGGGGTCTGAACTCCCTGGAACTTGCTGCTCACTCTCAGATCCGATCTCCGGCTAGCGAAATACTCCCGAGTCGCTTCTCCCGTCGAGAATTGTGTCTTTGCACTGTACATGAGGTATGCACAGATCATGCTCCCAGTCCGCCCCTTCCCTCCCTTGCAGTGGACCGCTATCACGTTCTTATCATTCTTCTTGAGGAAGCGTTGGGCATCCCGCACAAAATCGTACATTTGGTGGAGTGTGGGTACGTTGTGATCGGCTATCATGTACCTCTGGACACTGTAATCAAACGGTTCATAATCGTAGTCCCGTTCCGAACACAGGTTGTAGATACGGAAGTGTCCCCGGTATTTGGTCCGGAAAAACTTGGCAACCTCCTCTATTGGATTACGGTAGAGAGCAAGCCACCCGGAGGATGGGAAGGACATGGCAATAACTTTATCCGTGATGTAGGTGAGATCCAAATCATAGCCATCTTCTCTGTACCTCCGCTTGTTTTCACTGGTGGTGAGCCGCGCACTCAGGATGCACTTTCTGCACTGGGGGATGAGTCGGATGAGCCGGATCAGACGGAATATACGTCCGAGAATGGACAACTGTCCGAGTTCCCGCCCCTCAGGGTCTGTAACGGAGACTGTGATGATGAGGGAGGCGAAGATGACTATTGCATCTGCAACCTCCCAGCCCGTGCGGACAAATCTGTGTGGTCCAATCGCCACGAATCGCAGACAGATCTCAAGGATGAAGTACCCCAGGAAGACGTTGCTGATTATTCTGACCTTCCAATCGAAGACCTCGTCGGAACTGGCGATTGAAGCAATGGTGAGACTCACATCAACTATGATCAGCACTATGGATAGTATCTGCACGGCTATGTGCTCCACTGCGCGGCGTATCCTAAACCTGATGATACCCCATGTGGTCATGTCTTCCTCGACTATCTGTCCCAGATTGTCCACTGTCCCTGTGCTCTGTTGTCGGGAGATCTTCTCATTGCATGATATTGCATCTGATCCGACCTCTATATCAATGTCCAGGGAGACGAATGAGGCAGCGCTTTGGCGGGCTTTCTTGAATTTTGGAGATGAAACCGACGGGTTTTCCACGACTTCCGAGTCTTCATCTGGATCTGTGGGTGGTGTCATTGTGTCAAGAAGAGGTGTCTTCTCTGTTGGTGCTGACACTGTGATTGCTGATGCTTGTTGTGGGTATCCTGCTTTTCACTGAGCTGTGGTGAGAAGAGAGCTTGCTGCTACACAACTCGCATGTAAACTGAGAATGGGGTCAAGTTACCCCTTGCTGGGGAATGATAACACGGGGAGAAAATAATGTGTTTTTACAAAAACATCTGGATTCAAAGCTTGCAGCACATCGAAGAAACTGATAAGGAAATGTTTTATGGTCACGGCAGCAAAAGAACACGTAGGAATATGGGATAGGAATCAAATATCGGGCCACAAAATTCGGTGGTAATTCAATGCTAGATAAAAGTCAGTAAATCCGGATAGTGTCACATTTCACTATGTTGTGGTAGCGGCGATGTCTTCTCTCTGGCAGAATTGAAAGAAAAGAAAAACTACTCGGAGAGAGCATTGTCAATGAGTCATCAATTAATTCTTGACAGTTGTCATTTGTCAACGTGTGTCATCATGTGACAAAATGTGATTCCTTTTTACGGCGATTTAGAACTGTCGAAAACAAGGATACAGCTGTGAAATGTGCTGTGTGTTGCCGATATATCGTTTTTTCTAGACGAAAAATCAGGAAAAAAAACGTACCTATGTTCTCAGGGAAACAATGACTCATGTCAAGTGTCAACTTTTCGGTGTCATACAGATTTTTACCGATAGTCACTAAAAACAGAAGTTACTATATAGCCACGTTATAGACTTGTGATCTGTGCTAATACAAGATGCTTCATGGTGCTCGAGAAGTTGCAGGTATTCTCTTTGTGTGTCTGTGTCTGTATGTGAGTCTGTGTCTGTGTGTGAGTGTGTCTATGTGTGTCTATGTGTATGTGGACTGTGCCTGTGATTGTCTGTGAGTGTGTGTCTGTATGTGTGAGTGTGTGTCTGTGTCTGNTGTGTGTGTGTGTGTGTGTGTGTTTGTGTGTGTGTGTGTCTGTGTCTGTGAGTGTGTGTCTGTGCGTCTGTTTGTGTGTCTGTGTGTTTTGTGGGTGTCTCAAAGAGGAGCTGACACCTGGTCCATGGTAAGCAAAAACTGTATCGGGACATCAAATACGGAGAGATAATCAGAGTATGTACACTTCATACACTATACACATTGCCCAACGAGTATCAAATGTACAATGTATAGCAAATATACAATATACATTGTACATCAAATGTACATTGTACAATGACTAAAGTTGCCCATAAAAAGCATGGTTTCGTGTTGTTTCAAAAACCAATATTGTTTGTGTAAACGGTCAATAGTATACCGCAGACTACAAAAACACAAAAGGTAGACAAT
Organism: Beroe ovata; assembly: GCA_946803715.1. Classification (NCBI taxonomy): domain Eukaryota; kingdom Metazoa; phylum Ctenophora; class Nuda; order Beroida; family Beroidae; genus Beroe; species Beroe ovata. Next base: position 67,558 of record CAMPET010000159.1, on the reverse strand, counting down.
TTAAAGTTCATGGTACTACCATGGTTTAAGGACAAAGACGCTAGATTGAATGAATATAAACATGAGTCGTTGGAATACAATGGCATTTTATCCGAGATTAATCACTGCAGATTAATGCCCATAATTTGTTATATGGAGGACATAAGACCGACCATATGATAGCAACTTTGCAATGCTCGCATCCAAATGACTACAAAATTGGTAACAAGTAACAACACAGCATAAAACTACAAATTCTCCTAATTATGTCCCTCCCAATGTGTGATGTGGTTCATGGATTAGCAAACATTTTGGCTCAAAAGACGACTATCATGCTGTATAGCAATGATTGTAATGCACGACATGGAATACATTATGCGTACGTTCCTGTCATATTTGAACCCAATAAAACTGTCAAAAGGCTTTTGTGTCCAATATAATCTCATCTGGATATAGGATAATCACTGTGTAGTGTGTGAATGATAAGTGATGCGGAATGGTGACTGGTGATGATTCAACAGGATAATATGTGGAATGTGGATCATATTTTACACTTGCAAGTTGCAACTAACTCATAACATTGATGCTTGACACCACCTTTTACAGAATTGACATTCACCCTAAAACATTGCCATTTTGACACTCCGTGCACAGACAGCAATCCACTCTGACACCACCACTACCGGCAGGCGAGTAATAGCGGTCACGTGAGGTGTGTCAAGTGTCTGCTGGAACATGGGGCTGGTGTCAATGTGGAGAATCAGTTCCAGCAGTGCGCGCTCGTACTGGCCGCAGCACGTGGACACAATGACATCGTGCAGAGTTTAGCTGCTGCCATGGTTACCCATAGCAACGAGTGAGTGCCATGACTCATTCTTGGTAGTTTGCGCCAGATATGTTACGTCAATTCATCCTTGACTCATGGTTCGTAGGGGAGAAGAAAAGTCGGAATCATGGTTGAAAGATCAATTCTCCCAAGCATTGTCGTATGCAGCGTATCATGGACATATCTCAACGGTTAAACTCCTTCTCCATTCCAATGTGAGTGCTCTTAACACCACTTACAAACCGTGTCACTGCGTTCATTGACACCACTTCACTTTGACACCCCTCTGACAACGTTCTGTAAAACCCCACTCCTTGACACCATATATTGCTCTGTCAGGCTGAAGTGTGTCGCCATATCCGTGAGACCCCATGGACACCTCTCTTATTTGGACTCCTTGGTGGAGACATATCGACATGTCGGACTCTTCTCGAGTCACCTGGAATCGCCATCAAACACTCCACTCTTCTTCTAGAGGTAAAGGGTTGGGAGTCTAATGGGAGTCCTGCCAAAAATGTAGCTGCTTCAGGGATCTAGACCCTTCAGGGATCTAGACCCTTTCCAAAAACTCTGGTCATGTGTTTCACTACGGTTGTATATGATCTAATCGTTCATTGACGCGTTTTGACCATGATATCAGCTTTTGCGTGAATTTTCGATAATTCATGTGAATTTGCCATTTTGCGGTCAATTATTAATCTCATTAGCAGTTCCAATATGTAATCACACATGTGATCACACGCACTTGTTGACGTAACTTAAACTAGGCTTACGGACACACGCTCACTCTCTCGCATTGTCGCCAATTCTCGGGCACGCTATAGTCAGGGTTAATCCATCCAATTAGCATGCCAATTCACATATTAATCCTGCCAATTTCATCTCTCAATCGGCTGCTGTTCATACTTCAAACACACGCAAATCACTGCTATCTGACCATTATGCCATTCATTCGGTAATTCTTCAAAGTGACGAAGTCAAGCCTACCGCATGAACGCTTTACTCCTTCATAATTTTTGCTGGAGTAGACAACATTTGCCATTTGTTCATGTTGTGATTTATGATGTTCATCTGCTCACACCTACCATGTTGACCATACTTTTTTGATATTTTCGATATCATGCGCGTTGTGTTTTGGATCATCATTTCGGGCTTGTATAGGCGGGTCTGGGCGGCGTGTGTGTGACTGTGTGTGACTTTGAGTGTGTGTGTATACTGTATGTGTGTATGCGTGACTGTGTGTGCGTGACTGTGCGTGAGTGTTTCACAAGATTGCTATGATCAGACACGGTCCAGGAGAGCTGATGGGTATCGCGATCGGAATAATGAACAAGCAAGATCGTACAAACACGCGCACAGTCACAGGAGAAACACACACACACACACACACACACAC